>OX393580.1:14905528-15071528 GCA_947652605.1 Elmis aenea | reverse complement strand
CAATAAAGAAAACATTACTGAGCAATTTTCAACGATGATCTTATTCATTCTATAGTTAACAGTTATGGTGTACTATACTGCACGCACTTATTACAAAAACACAACTAAAACGAAACTAATTTTTAGGTTTGTTACACTTGCTCTCAAATTAAAAAAACTTTTCTAATAAGAAATTGTTGTCATAGCTGTTTACTTTGATTGAAGTAGTCCCTCTTGAGTGATTATCGGTGAAAATTTTCACATGTAACCGGTTAACCGGTTATTTTAAATCATAATAAAATTCAAGGAAAACCAAAAAATGATAGAATCAGAAATGAAACATATAGAGAACAATTAAAGATAAAATCAGTTGAAACAAAAATACAGGAAAGGCAGCTGTGATAGTTGGGTTACATTTATAGGATGAAAGAAGAAAGGTTAACCAGAAAAGCCTATGAAGTAAGATCACCGGGAAAAAACAAAAGAGGTAGACCGAGAAAAACCTGGCACGACGAAGTTAAAAAAGCAGCAACAGATAAAAACATCAAATGGAAAGACATAAAAAAGCTAGCATAAGACAGAAAAACATGGAAAACATGGCAATTTATGGCAATAGCAATAAAGCCACATCGAAAAGTGAACCTTCCTGTATAAGTTTATGTAAATTACTGTCGTTATTTAAATTTTTATGAGTAACAAGATGGTTTACCCGGCGTTGCACGGGCGATTACAATTTTAATTACTGTTTTAACTTGAATAAGCCCAATAATTCCAAATCATACATAAATGAAATACTCTGATCAACCATCTTTTCATTTTCTTATAATTCCTTAAAAAATAACTATTTATTGCTTAAAAATTGAATAATAATTCAAATTTATTTTCTTTCGTCTTGTTTCAATTAAAAATGTACTAATAAAAATAATACTTCATGTACATTTATTACTAATTGTATACAAAACAATCTTTACTTGTGAAATACACCGCGCTGTATGACCAGGTATTTGCCGACGTAAGATCGAAGCCCGTCCAAGTAATATTTTTTTTTTAAATTGGTAATATGTGCTTGTACTTAAAGTTTGGCGTTAGATCTGCAAGGTCCTAAATAGTAACTGTGCAAAATTTGGTCCCGATCGGTCAACGGACCTAGGATTGTATAGCGAACAAACAAACAAACACACAAACAAGCTCTTTTATATATACAGGGTGTGTAAAAATTGGCGGAAGCGCTACACGTGGCGATGTTCTTCGTAAAATTCTAAGTCGAAAATCTTTATACAAAAATGTTGTACCATGCTTCCTAGGGCCTCAGAAACCATTTAAAGAAAAAAAAAATTGGCAACATTGCATACATTGATTTGCGTTTGGGCATTTTTTTATCAGCAATTTTTACTTAGGTATTTACAATTTTTGTTCGAACTGAAAGCCTTCAGCTCGTAAACATAGCTGCAAACTTTTGGACATCGTAAAACACAAACTAGAAATAATTACGAGAAAAACAGAGATGACAGCTAATGACAATGTTGCCATCTGTATTATTTTCATTCAAATCAGTAATTTACATATTTCCAACACCAATTTTTGAAAGGAAGAACACAATATCTAGGAAAAAATACTATTCGAAATTTATTTTTATTCCAAATTGCAGCTCTTTCATTTGCAAGTAATAAATAATAACGCTTATTAAAGGACTAAATGTCAAAACTTTGAGGACCTCTTGCAGACACAGCAAGCATGGTACAACATTTTCGTATTAAGATTTTCGACTTAGAATTTTACGAAGAACATCGCCACGTGTAGCGCTTCCGCCAATTTTTACACACCCTGTATAGATAGATTAACAATAATTAATGCATTATCCATCTTAAGGATAAACGCAATAATTTGTAATTTTCACCGTCCTCTGCTTACTTATACGATATCCTACGTAAAGGGAGCCTGAGAGTCGTAACCTTTTGTACCGTGGCAGTTTACGTCAACTCTTGACGCTCCTGTTTGTTTGGACAAAAACAATTCTCAAGTTTCGAAGTTAAACAATTTCACTAATAAAATATAAGATTTCTACTCAAGTCTATCCTTTTATTACTCAGTTGGTACGTACCTAGGTCACAAACTTTTCGCTGGCCTATTGCAATGACCGCATGTTTTTTGCAATTAAGGTAAAATATAAGTTATAAAGCAAAAATTGTAACATAATTTTCGTAGATAATTTGCAGTTTGACAGCATCAATATTAATGAATTTTTGTTCACTAAATAAAAAATAGAACAAAAAATATTTTCATATTATCATTGCAATTCGTCTTTAGTTTTTTAATAATATACAAAAAAAATACATCTTGTTCGAAACAGTGTTTGGCAAAATTTGATTTTTATTTAAAAAAAAACAGAAATCATTGATTTAAATTTTAAAAATCAACCATTTTTGATTTTTTTTTAAATAAACTTGACTATTTTTCCTATTTACAAGTAATTTATTCATTATTCACATTGCATTATATCTTCTTTAAAGCGTGATTCAAAAAGTATTAACTAATAAAGTTTTTTACTAAAACTGTCTCAGAAATTTTTATTTCTGACACAAGTTAGTGGATGACCTAAACTAATTAAAAGATGGAAAACACTTCACAAAAATGTATACGATTCCAGATTTTAGCGATTTCAAAAATATTCATTAGAGCAACGGGTCCTTATTTTAACCGTCATATGCACGCGTAAGGTACATTCGTTTAGTATGAGAAAACACTGGTTGCTTTGGTTTTATCCAAAAAACTGATTTACCTAGGGCAGTGTTTCTCAACCTATTTGATCTCTTCCCCTCTTTTTCTAATTTGTATTGCGCCCCTCTTTTAATTCTTTTACATAGTGGCGATTAAAAAAAATGTCAAATGTTTTAAAATCGGTCCCGTTTCACCCAAGGGACTTGTTTTAATATACCGCGTGATTTAGTTTGACTGTCGCGCACCTATAACTTTTTAATTATTGAAAATAACCCCAACAAACCTTAAATTTTTGGAAACGGCGATAAATTCTTTATTAAGTGATGTGCATTTGTTATCTCTACGATGAAGTATGTCAAATCCGCGATAGGCAACTGTTTTTTTAATTTTTTATTACTATTATACATTATTTTGAAAATAAATGCAGCAGATGATTTTTCCTCAAAATATGATTGAGGACTCTTTGTGTAAAAAGCGGTAAAAAAAATCATAGACTGTTCTAGTTCTTAAATGCGATACGAGACAATTTTTTGAATGAACAATATTCTTAATTTTGAAACGGGAAGATACATGTTTTCGCTTTAAAACAGGGACTAAAAACGAAAAAAATTCCGTTCGTTTCTGTTCGGAACGAAAACGAAATATATCGTTTTCGTTCTTTTCGTTCTAACCGAAAAAATTCTTTTTTCGTTTTCGTGAACCGAAATAATAACGGTTAAAACCGGTTTTACAATTTTTTTTGTCGTCAAAAAATCCATTTCTTTTTCTAGTCACCACAACCCTCTATAAATACGATAACAATATTTGCGTCTCAATTAAAATAAATACTATGACGATGGGGTTTGATGCTCACGGAGAGCATATTTTAGACTCGCGAACCATCGCCATATTAAATTTACCAAATCGTTAAACACATTAACATTTAACCATTTTATTAAGTTTGACACCCGTAAGGTGCAAAAACACAACGTGATTAGGTTAAATTAGACACACGATCTTTATCTAAAAATATGAAAATATAGCAAGTGCCGTTTTAAATTTGTTTTAGTACTAAAAATCTATGCATTTGAATTAAATAAGATCCTTTATTTAAAAAGACAAAAGAATGAATTCAAGTGGATAATTTACTAAATGTTATAAATAAAAAAGATATTTAAAAAAACTTATATTAACTTGAAATATACTTTAACTTTATAGTTTGTACATACCATACAATATACATTTTCACATTCCGTTAAATCTTACTAGCAACACATCTTCCAATAAATCTTCTTTTATATTAGTCCTTTTCGAAGTAAACATAAATTTTACTATTATTATGTCTAAACGCAAATAAAACATACACATTGATAATATATATCCAATCAAGTGTATATTCTATATTGATGATCTAAAAAACAAATTAGAAATAGAGAATATCTGTACCGTTAATTGTGTTACACGAAATTGCAAGTATAAAAAATAAAGTTGTTAATACATATTCACGTAAATATATGGAAAAAAGCAGAAAAGTGAAGCTCACTTATTTCAAGTGAGATTTTTTACTGCCTCGTGGAGCCTCCCCAGCACAGAAGGTAAATTCGCGTTTGTGTTTAACAAATAAAATTGAAATAGCGACAAAACCGGTTAAAACCGGTTAAAACCGGTTAAAACCGGTTAAAACCGGTTTTGGAAAATATTTATTTCGTTTTCGTTCTTGAACGAAAAATAATAATTTCGTTTTCGGTTTCGTTTTCGTTCTTAAAAAAATTTCGGTTAATTTCGTTTAACGTTTTCGTTTTCGTTCTGTTCTCAGTCCCTGCTTTAAAACGAAAACACCAGAAAAAAGCAATCAGATAAGGTAGCAGTTAACGAATTTATTAGCAAAATATGAGGCATCCGAGTGTGTAACCATAGAGCATAGACGAACATTTTTTTCCGTATGGTTGTGAGACTAGGTTCACTCAGCTTATTCTTTCCTTCCAATAGGCAATATTTCCGGCGTATTTTACTAGCGGTTGTTTGAGGGGGTGGAAGTAAAACGTGCATTTTGATTTATATGTGACGTGTGACGTGTGACGTTTGCTTTAAATCATGATTTTAATTTTTTTAAATCTGCTGATTTAAATCAGGCCAACCCTGCCTGAATATGTGCAACTCCAGCCAAGTAACTTTAATCTCCGGTTAATATAATTCATCTGAAATAACAGGCTATAGATACACTTCACGTAAGTACTTTAAACATACACCTAAAATAAAACATTAATAAATAAAATGTATCATAGCCTATCAATACAAAATCAACAGCGTTTTCATCCAAATTAATAATAAATTGCACCCTCAAAAAGATGAAATTTAATCGTTACGCAGTTCACCTAAAGTTTCATAATAAAATGTAACTACAATCACATTTGAACCGAGCTTTGTATTTGGTGGGTTCATCTATTTATTATACATGCTTCTAGTTCTAGTTTCAAACCCTTTCATATAAATAACGGAGTAGTAATAACGTATGGCACACAATACATAACAACAAAATAACAGCGATTGATTTCAATATGCTTGCATTTGGATATCATTTCAATGCATAATATATGTGTTAACAGGCTTTGTGACACTGATGCGACACATAATTCTACACAGTGCACATAACTTTTACAAAATGCAATTATGCATTATAACGTTCGTAGTTTTCGTTATGATCTAAATATCAAAGTTAGTATATATTGGCTTTATGGGTTCCACGTACAGTATTAATTGTCAAAATCATATACAGGGTGTCCCAAATTCGAGTAAATGCATGGGGATCTCACTTATCTTAAGAGTTACGAGGTCGGTTAAATTAGGACAAAGTTGCGAAATTAGATGCTCAACAAATATCTGCAAAGACAATTTTCATAGCTGTCTTAGTTCAAAAGATATTCAAGAAAAACTGAAAAAATTTATTTTCGTTTTTTTGCCCTATTTCCTAAATTTATCAAGATATCGACAATCTGAAAGCACTTCTCCACGGCAACTTCTTACGCTTTATATTTTGAGATAACAAAGAATTTCGAACAACGTTTCGTCTCTTCAGAATCAACTTAATTTTTTTAAATACGGCGAAAAATTTTTAATCTTATAGTCGGATAGCTTTTTGTCTTCTGATTTCAATGAGATATGACACTTTATATCTAAAATGATATTTTACCACAAAAATTCGAAAAAACTCATTTTGTTCAATTTTTGAATCAAATGATCTTGTAGAAAAAAAAAGCAAAATAAAAAACAAAACAATTTTTTTTGTGTTAAAACTGTCACTTTGACAATAATATGATCGTGATTAATTGTATGATTTGCAAACAGCTACAAATTCTTCGAATTTGTGCTGTTTTTTATTAAATATGACAATCAACACTTTTTTAAGGAATTTGAGAAATGTCATAATATACACTAAATTTTGTTTTTTCATGGCATGCTTTTTAATTTTTAACAGTTTAGTCAATACTTCATTAAAATTAATTACAATATCATATTTGTAACACCTTTTATTTTCCATAGTTGACGAAAATTATTTTAACAATACTCCGCAATACACGAAGGCATAGCGAATAAATAAATTAATTAAAAATGTACTACCAGAACATAGTGACAATAAAAATTGCGAACAAAAGCACTAATATCAAAGAATTTCAAGCTGGTTGCAAATTATACAATTAATCAGGATCATATTAATGTCAAAGTGACAGTTTTAACAGAACAACAACTAAAATTTTTTTGTTTTTCATTTATTTATATTTTGTATAATTACATTTGATTAAAACATTGGACAAAATGAGTTTTTCTCAAATTTTTGTGGTAAAATATCATTTTAGATATAAAGTGTCATATCTCATTGAAATCAGAAGACAAAATGCTATCCGACTATAAGATTAAAAATGTTTCGCCGTATTTAAAAAAATGAAGTTGATGGTTCTGAAGAGACGAAACGTTGTTGGAAATTTTTTGTTACCACAAAATATAAAGTGTAAGAAGTTGCCATGGAGAACTGCTTACAGATTGTCGATATCTTAAAAAATGTAGGATATAGGTCAAAAAAACGAAAATCAATTTTTTCAGTTTTTCTTGAATAACTTTAGAACTAAGACAGCTATGAAAATTTTCTTTGCAGATATTTATTGAGCATCTAATTTCTCAACTTTGCCCTAATTTAACCGACCTCGTAGCTCTTAAGATAAGCGAGATCCCCAAGCATTTACTCGAATATGGGACACCCCAGTGTCAGTGAATTATTAACTTTCTATGTTACGTTGTAATTATGCGACACTTTAAAAAGTTTTTCTATCACAAAATAATATAAAAGTAGCTACATAAGTAGATTTTCTTATACAAATACATGGTGCATGGAATATAAACTACACACGTTGTAAATTCTACGAACTTAATCAGAATATTGATTTATTCCAAAGATGTGTAAACCCTGTGCGGACTACAAAAATTTATGCATGCAATCTTCGATATTCTTCACGAGTTTAGAGAAGCGTATTCGAGTCGAATAATCTAGAATCCTGTGAACGCATTATATCAAGAGGATTTATGGTCGAAAGTTGACGATGAACTTAGCTCCACCTTCGCACAAAATCAATTAAGTTTGTTGATAACATCTCAAAGTACAATAAAGCGTTGTAATTTTAAGGCGAAAATTTTAACTAAGCAGACTCCAGGATAATATCGTTTATCGTCCGTTATTGTTCTTTTCAACAAATGGAATTTGACAGGTATAAAGTTGATAGACAATACACAATAATACTGGAGAGCCTGAAAAAAATACACTGCGCGCGATTTATGAACAAAAAGCGTTGATATTTCAGAAGCCCAAAAAATACATGAAATATTTATTGTCAACATTGACAAGTAACCTTCGCGCCGTGGCACCTTCAAGTTGAAAACTCTCAAGAGTCTGCCGTCAAATTGATTCCAGGTTTTTAGGTTTGCTGTTCAATAGCACACACATTATTCACGAGATATAAAGTGCACAATTTGAATGTAACAGCAACTTTGACTTGGAATGAACCGAGTCACTTTCATTCGACTATAATCGTGTACCAGTTTGGGCATAAAATTATGAAAATAGCATTTACGGTTTTCCTACATTCCATTAAACGAAAAGTTCGCATCGCATAACAAATAAAAATGTTTATTGTTTATATACATTTAATAAATACAAGTTGTCTCACGATAAGTATGTTGTCGCTAGAATCTGATCAAAGCTGTGTTTATTGCATCAAGAACATCACAACTAAATGTTTTGCAGAGCTATACGTGCTACTGGCCATTTATTTCGGAAAAATAGGGGAAAAACTGAAAAGTTGAATAATAATAGTTATTTATGCATCAAGGCCAAAAAGTGTAACTTTTTCGGCCGCGTCTGGTTTGCTGGCCGAGACGTAGTCGAGGCCAGCAAACAGGCAAGGCCGAAAAAGTACGTTTTGGCCGAGGTGCATATTACATTTTTTGTGCAATCGAATTAAAAACAATTTAAATTTTTAGTATTTTTCAAAAATATAGGTTAGAAACTACGTGACATTCTGTCACTGACAGATGACGGCATATGCTGTTAGCTTTAATGCAAATTTACGTTGTAGCGGCCGAAAAAGTTACTTTTTAGGCCGTTGCTAAGGATAACGCCGGTAATGCAGTACTTTATGGCTGCTAACGCGTCCGTCAAACAGCTGTTTCTAGTACGATCGCACAAAAAGGTAATTTTTGCGATCGCGTTGGCTATAAAACCGTCAGAGATAAAATCGAAATTCTTCTATTTACCAATTCGCGCATCCTTTGCAAGTAAAATGGTGCAAATTTTTTGAAAAAATCTTAAACGGTTCCAGAGAAAAACGAGATGTTTGTAAAAACGGTTTTCCCTATGTTAATAGCCTATGCAAGTCGCATAGATTTAGTTATAACAGATAAACCACAACTTCTCCAATCATTGCGTTTTTGCAGGGGTTACGTTTTTGACGTTTTTCTCCGGCACCGTTTAAGAGTTTTTTCAAAAACTTTACACCATTTAGATTACAAAGGATGCGCGCATTGGTAAATAGAAGAATTTCGATTTGATCTCTGACGGTTTCATGGCCAACGCGATCGCAAAAATTACTTTTATTATTCAACTTTTCAGTTTTTCCCCTATTTTTTCGAGGAAAATGGCCAGTTCCGCGTATAACTCTGCAAAACGCTAAATTGTTTGTAATTAAAGATAATCATTTCACATAAAAACATTTGGATAGTTACAGCCAGGCATGGGAAGTTGGGGTCGGGAGTCGAGAAGTCGAGACTTTTTGAAGAAGTCGGGAGTCAGAGTCGGTTTTAAAAAATATTACCAACTCAGTAAGTCTAGAGTCGGGAGTCCTTTATTTTTCTGCTGATTACAGTATCAGTTTGCAGAATTTTTAAAAACCGTTATAGGATATAAGGTAAATTGAACCACGAAATGCGCAAACAGAGGGTATGGCGGTTGAAATGTAGACCTTTCTAAAAAAAAGTCATATTATTATAGTATAGATAGTTGATGAAATAGACGTCTGTTTTTAGGTGGCGCAGTAATTAACGTTTTAGACGAGTTTTGGTTTCTGCGTCACAGTTCAGTTTATCTTAAAAGACCTCTACCATGGTATAAAAGTTTAAAAAAAGATCAAAATAATTATTACAATCGTCATTTCAACCCATTCTAAAGCACCTTTTACAACCGGATTTTTGTTGTTTTATAACCCTGGACACATGTAGATAGATTTTGACAAACAGAAAATATATATGTTACGGCCCAAGTCCGAAGTTTGGCCATTTCGCACTTTGGCCGTGGCCTGTGGCCAATGTCCGATGTACTGGAAATGGCCTTACTTTGGCCGGCCACTTCCCGAAGTGCCGGGAAATGCCTGGCCAATATTCGATGTACTTACTGATGTATTCCGTATTCCATTCTGCACGAGAAACTGCTCACACTGGAATCTGTGGGCACAAATACAGTTTGTTTTCTTGAAAAAAAAAACTTTAAACAGTCAAACCTGACCGTCATTTATTTAATTAGTGAAAGAGGGTCAGGTTAAAGGTTGGTTAAAGCTTTTTTTTTAAATAAGTAATAAAGCAAAAAGTGACAATAGACACTACTGGCTCTCACGAACCAGGCAAGCACCAGTATGAAATTATACAGACGCACCAAAATCTGCTCTTAATTTTTTTCTTCCGACTTTGGCCGATCGCTCCATGCCATTTCGCAAACTGGCCGGCCAAATCGGAAATTGACCAAACATGTCGGACATTGGCCCGTCAATTTCAGGCTTTGGCCGTAACATATATAACTATACTATTGGCGTTTATAATCAATCGACATTTGATACTTATTAAAGTTAAAATAAAAATGTGTTCAAGCGTTTTAAATCGTAGCTAAAGCAAATATTAATAATACTAACAATAAAATTACATTGTAGTAATAACCAACGCGGCGTTGAACAACTATACAGGGTGTTTCTTAAGTATTGCAAAACATTCGGGTGGTGATTTCTTATCGAAAATTAAGGTGGGTCTTTCATATAAAATTTTTTCCTTAGACGTCTCCTTTCGGAGTTACACCCCCTAAAGGAGAGCAATAAAATTAGGTTTTTATTTTATTTCTCAAATTTGGGTAAATGTAGAAAAATGATATTTGGTAGATGTTTTATACTTATTAAAAGGTTTCCCATAGTAACTTTTTCAATCATCTCCCACCTTCACAGGGGGCTGAAAAGTGCGACCCTTGTTGATTTATCAGAACTTTTTAGTGGGTTGAAATCTAGCAATTACAAAATATTTTTTTGAAAGCTCGATTTATGTCGAAACTTTTTTATTCTATAGTTTTTCTCGTAAAACCTACTGTTTTTGAGTGAAAAATAAAATAAGTAAACATGAACGAACCATCAAATATTCCAATATAAAACGATTCATTTTGGTGGTTACCATCGTTTGTTTATGTCCTTATTGGGTAGAATTGACGGGTGTAATTCATTTTGACGTTTACGCGGCGACAACGCTAAAACGCCCGCCAATTCTACCCAATATACACATAAACAAACCATGGCAATATAACAAAACCTTTTACTAAAACCAAACATATACAGTTAATAATAAAAATAATAATAATACAAATCATGAACATGTAATAACTAACTATTAAGCTGCGGACAGACCGAAGCGGTGGCGGTGGCGGTGGCGAGCAGATTTAACCTTAGGTGAGAGAATGAGATCGTGCGTCCCACTTGTTTCCTAAAGGTTAAATCTGACCGCCACCGCCACCGCTTCGGTCTGTCCGAACCCTTAATGTCCATATTTAATGAACATACATATATGCTATGCAGCCTATTTTGACAATTCAAAGTATACCTCAGCAATGAATTTTCGCTATACACACATTGTCAGAATTTTTAATTTAAATAAACACATACGTTTTGGATTTTTATCCTGAACAAACAGTGCTGATATTGTTGCTTTGATTAACCTGGTTCAGTATTTTGATTTCATTAGGGTATAAACGAAAACAAGACCGATTTTTGACAGAAAGAAAAGCACAATGACTACCAAGCGGAAAGAAAGTCCACCAAAAATATGTTTTTACTTTTTTAATTGACCTTCGACCAAGTAAAACTGAAAACCCGTACGAAAAGAGAAACCCTTTAAGTTTATTGCTGCTTTTTTTCTTGCTTTCTGGTGGCAAAACGTAAAAGTTTTTTTCATAACCGAAATAATTATTTTTAGTAACAAAAAACATACTGCAATAAATATATACCTACCTACTTATAAGGTAAATCATTTAAGGGCGTGTTTTATCGAAGGTTTAATTTGACAATTTTGTAATAAATATCGTAATTATTCAAGGTTTTTAAACATTTCTACCGCCGTTATTACGAAGTACCGTAGGTAGCCGAAAAAAGTGAATAGCTATAAAACTAGAAAGAATGAGCAACTTTCAGAAACTTTCGGTTTCTTACGATATATCATATACACTCGAGCAAAGCGCCGTGTCCAAAAACAATCATTAAAAAAAGTTACATCTTAGTTAAAATGAAAGCAATATAGCGATGATATTGGAAAAGCAAAATAAGATACAATGTAATTCCATTTATTTTATGCTCTGACAAAATATCTCGTATAAATGTCGATGTATTTCATTTCGAAGTACATTCGAGTGAAAAAGTACAACAGATAAATATAAATTTACTTGCTAAGAAGTGTTGATAAACCTTAGTATCCCGGGTACGGATTACAGTGTGGTCGGTAAGCTAGACACCGAACGGTATCCAAGGAGACGCATGACGTCAAACGTCGTGACGCGCCCGACGTCTGTTATATCCGGACATATGACAATTACCGGAGTGCAAATTGAAGGTCTTGCACTTTTAGATCAAGCGATATACATATGTTTATGCCTCCATTTGAAACATGTTATTGATCCTATCATTATTTACCAGATAAAGTTGAAGGACAAAGTTGCCTCAATACGTAACCTAATATACTACTTCATTTGTTTTACTAAACTACTTGTTACTACAATTACACTTAATTATCATGCAAAAAAATACTATTTGTTGTTACTTTGTAAATAATATTTTGTTTAGTTTTATGCATTTAAGCGATTTATTTTTTTGTTTAATTTTTATATATCACTCAAGCATGTTCTATTCTTTTTTTTTAATCCAATATATTTCTATGCAAACGCTACTTTGTCAGTAATAAAATTGTATTAGTAAATTTCCTACTGATGAATTTGAGTGAATTTTGTCAAAATTGTTAAAGAATGTGTTAGTACAAAAAATAAATATAACCTACATAAGCGATTTTAAAAATTTAACACCATTTTATTAGTTTATTGAAGCTGGTTAAAAAAACGATTTTGCCAGTAGACGTTATTCATTCGTACTTTCTGATTAACTTTAACTACAGGTACTAATAAATCAATTTAAAACTGTCAAGGTAGCCCATTTTAACTTCAAGTTTAATCTGTTGATCGTCAGAGCATATGTCACACCAAAATTTAAAATTACCCATTGCTTTGATATTTTTAATTTGTAGTTACTTAAAAATCTTATATATTTATGTAATTTTAACTTGTAACAACAATTTTGGGACTATTAAAACAAATGTTTGTAGGTAAAATATTTTCGTAATTTTACACGAGATTTGCCAAAAAGATAAAGCTTAAAGATGAAAATAGAATTTTATTTGACATTTAAATCAAAATTTTAAGATATTTCCAAAGCCTACGAGTTTATATCTATTAAATTTGTGCCCGTATACTATCATGAAAACAGTAATAACTTGAGAAATATTAATTTTAACATAACTGATTATTAATACTTTTTAAAGGTAACTAAATTATTTGTAAGAAAATGTAAAAATGTATAGGGTGTTCCATTAAAAAAAAAAAATACTCATTCGTGTGAACTTTAGCCAAATATACCGTACATAAAACACACCCTGTGTATTATTTTCAACTTTTAACTAGTCAGCAATCAATGTGAAACTATTGTCAAATGAAGTTGCAAAGGAATTAGTTCTGACATTGCTAAACTGTTAAATATTACTACTTTTTTAATGTTCCGTGTCTGTGAATATTATTTAAAAAAAAATTAAATAAATCAAAAAATATTGATTTTAGGTTTCATGTTTTTGAAAGAGAATTTAATATTAAATCTAAAATATACAAAAATATAAAATATACTCCATTTAAAGGAATAAAGTTACATATATATGCGCAAAAACGAAACACTCTGTACAGGGTGGACCAAATTCGAATGTTTAACGGGGTATCTCTTACCGTAATAATTTGCGAAAATCTGATATAGGTCTCTTGGGCTATTTTTTCGGGAAAAGAACGCCTGTGTAATCAGATTTTTATTACGCTTTTTATTTTGGCACTACAGACGAAAACTTAAATTTCATCGTTTTTCAAACTTTACTACAACTTCTTTATTCGTTCAAGTAGAACTAAATGTAATTAGGTTTTTTATACAGTTGTAAATGCCTAATTTAAAAACTAAACTAAACTCTTTTTAACGACCTTAACTTTTGAGATATGATGTATACTTTTATTTTTTTCAATAGAAACCCCAGTTGGTCTTGACTTTATATGAAAGAGCATTTTTTAGCTCTTCAAATATATATTTTTTCACATACCTATGTGTTGCAAAAAATAAACGAGTTATGGCCAATTTCGTAAAACTTTCCTTATTAAAGTTTGCCATGATTTCGTAAACAAGTAATGTTTGCAATTTATAAACAACTAACCGCATTTCCAGTTACATTGGCGTTCTTTTCTCGAAACAATAGCCCAAGAGACCGATATCAGATTTTCGCTAACTATTACGGTAACCGAGATGCCCCGTAAAACATTTGAATTTGGTACACCCTGTACAGTTAAAAATAACTTTAGGTTATGTAGTAAATGTCCAAAAACTACATTTATTCAAACTTTTTTTTTTAATCTTTACTTATAACAGAGCTATCGAATAATTCGTCTTTGACTGGGACAACCAGTATACTAAAACATTTTGGCCAGAAGGCACGTATTTTAATTTTAACAAAACATCTTGAAACTACCATACATACTCAAAAACTGTGTGCATCAAGAACTTTTAAAAAACAACACATTATATTTTGCCTGTCACATTTAAATAAGCCTCTTCCTTTATCCAGTAACATTAATTTTTAAAGACATCAAACATACGGCTTATAGCAGTGATGTCCAACCGGTAGCTCGCGGGCTCCTGGTAGCCAGCTAGGCTATTTTGAGGCGCCCGCGAGCAGAAGTTGCACTTCCAGATTTCACATTTAAAAACCTTCACATACATGACAAAAGACAATGATCAAAATTATCAGCCACGAAGGCACATTGATGACCTTCAATCACTTAAAGATAGACAAAATTTGATGGGTGTTTTCAGGATCAAAAGGCAATCAAACGACTATTATTATTTTTGGTATTTTGACATAAGCTACACAGAAATTGAAATTATAGTTTTATAAAATGACATCCAACTAAAAGCTATTGGAAATGATGGTTTTTGGCAAGCAATAGACCCCGTCATATATCAGAATCCTAGCAAATCTGCATTTTCAGCTTCTTTATTATTTGCGACTTTTTTAGAGTTCAAAACCGTTTGTCACATCCTAATCTTCATATTCTTCTGTCGAGACAACCTTATTCTTGGTCCATTGTTCTCCATGGCCTCCTACACTCCTTTTTTCCAGTTTTTTCTTGGCCGGCCCTTTTTTCTTCTAACGTATCATGGTCGCCACTTCCATGCTTGCGCTGGTAATCGATCTTCTGGTATACGTCTTAGATAGCCATACCTACCATTTTAATCTCTTTGATGTGATTGTATCAATTATAGTAGTACCTACGTCCGTTATTTCCCGGATGGCCGTGTTACGTACTCTGTCAAGTCTAGTAAGACCGCAGTACTTACTCCAGTACAGTACAGTACAGAGCTGTAATTTTACCTTCTTCTCTTTTATTAGTTAAAGTTACCCATAGTTCAGCCCCGTATAGGGTTATACTCTCTATTAGTGATATGTACGTTTTGCTTTTTGTCGTTTTTGTCACACTCTTGTTCCATAGCAGGGAGTTTAATTTTCTTATGGTAGCTTGTCCTTGTCCAACTCTGAGATTGCAGTTTTACAGTTGCCATCGCTATTTGTCTTAACACCAAAATATTTATATTCATTCGCACTCTTAATGATTTGGTTTTCAAGTTGTAAATCTCTAGCTTCTTTGTACCTCTGCGAAATGGCATTTTCGCAGCTTTATATCATCAAAACCAAACAAAGATAAACATTTTATCGATTGCTTGAAAAGAGCAATATCTCCATAGGAATCAGATTTTAAACCCTAGAAAATATGCAGTACCAATTCTCACATGAATTATCATACGAATATATTGAAAATGTATTTATTACAATTTTTCTTGGTTAAAATGCCTACTTTTTGAGATTTGTTTTATTTGGTCATGAAGGGGGAGGGATATGAGTGCGATTAAGTAGCCCGCCAAAATTTTGAAGTAGATAAAGTAGCCCCCAGCCTCAAAAAGGTTGGAAATCACTGGTTTATAGCGTTTCTAAACAATTAACAATAACAAAATTTAAATAGCTTACTGCATATAGGTTAACTAGACTATACATAAATAAGATTCTGAACAAAAACAGAACATCTTGTGCTAATGTTTATTAGCAGCAATACAAACGCCCCCTGTTAAACTGAATGTACTTGTTAAAGTTTAATAAGCTACAACTGTATTAAGTAGTTCCCTGTTGGATTTTATTAATACTGGCGACCCTTCTTTGGACAAGCGTACGATGGTCTCTTATTTGATTTAATATCGCACTAATAGAGTTAAGTCAATTAAACGTATCCATAAGCCGAGGCTGAACAACAAAAATAAACTAATTTAATACTACCTAATCTGTTATTAGCAGTTTCAGACGCATTCAGACGTATTACTCGTTATCTTACATCGACTTTTCGATATTTACACGAGTTTATTTCGCTAGTTCACTTAAGTACGTTAGTTTATTGAACTTGCTTGCTGGACACCCAGCGTTTTTCATAATTAAGTGATAAAAATTTAATGTAACAGAGAGAAAGAAGCCTCAGTAAGACACAATTTTAAAACTGATTTATTACTTCTATTAGCAGTTATAACTTTATGCCTCTGTTATGTATTATAAACACGAATAACAGTTTCTGTTTTATTAAGCAAATAAAGTTAGTTAGAAAATCTCTTAACGATATCCTAGGCCCGCATTGAACTCTAGACTTAAATAAAGTAGTTTCTCTTTCGTAAAAATTTTGATTGTGCTTGTACCCTTTTATTATCCAAGATATCCAAAATTTTAAATCAACAATACAAGTCATTCAAAACATTTTCAACAAAGTACGTCTTTTATTTTTATAAAAACAATTGAATTGCAATCGAAACAAAAGTTAAAAACATTTAGTATTTCGCCTTCTCTTTGATGCGAATATTTCAATGCTCATTCATTTTTCATATTCTTCGAGGAATCAAGAATTGGAGTCGAGACTCGGTAAATCGAAACTAAATTACTTAATCTACGTTTCTTTCAATATGATAATTTTATGAATTCAAGCATATTTCGCAATCCCTTTAAGAATCAAAACGATTTTTGGCTGATACTTTCCTTACGATTAAGTCTGAAATATTGCAAAGGAATTTATACAGGGTGTTTGAAATTCGAGTTTAAGCATGGGGATCTCGCTTATTATAATAGCTAGAGTATAGGTTTAAATTCGGCAAAGTTGCTAAATTCGATGCTTATTGATAATCCAAAGAGAAATTGGAAATATCTCAAACGGTATCCGAGAAAATTAGGAAAAACTGGAAAGTCCATTTTTGTAAATCGTTTATAACTCTTTCGAAGTTTGAAATATTTCAAATGTGTTAAAACATTGCCCAAGCAATTTTTTAAGCCGAATCGGATAGTGGTCACAAATTTTTCCTAGGTCGATTCGTTTTTGTTTTAGACAACCAACTTTGTTTTTTCTTATGGGCAGCATATCGCGTTTTTCTTCGTTATTAAAGTTCATTTTTACGACTAACAGGCCTTCAAAACTTTTAGTTTGTTGATCGGTTGTCATGGAAACAACATAAACTACAATGACCGGCCTACCTCCCTACCTGATTTAAATTGGTTATTGTTTAAAACGTATTTTTTCAAATATCACAATGAAAGAAAAAGTAAAATACCATGTGTGATACATCAATGGATTTAGAAAAATAAATGCTATTTGATAATGTTAATAGCAAAAATTGCGCCCATAAGAAACAACAAAGTTGGTTGTCATAAAACAAAAACGAATCGATCTAGGAAAAATTTGTGACCACCATCCGATTCGGCTTAAAAAGTTGCTTGGGAAATGTGTTAACACATTTGAAATATTTCAAACTCCGAAGGAGTTATAGACGATTTTCAAAAATCGTATTTTCCGGTTTTTCCGAATTTTCTCGGATACCGTTTGAGATATCTCCAATTTCTCCTTGGATTATGGATGAGCACCAAATTTAGCAACTTTGCCGGATTTAAACCTATATTTTAGCTATTATAATAAGCGAGATCCCCATGCTCAAACTCGAATTTCAAACACCCTGTATAATCAATGGTACTTCTCTGACATATATTACGTTTTGTTTTAGTACCTAGTTCAGTGCATTTATTATGCCACTGCTAATGGATTTTTATTACTGCAATAAAATAAGTATGATATACCTACCCATAAAATTTTTTAAGAATAAAAAGTACTCTGAGATCAACACACGGTTAACGTAAATTTTGAAAATAATTTTTATGCAGACTGATTAAAATTGTAGTTCCAACATAGCGATCTCGTTCATTATTAGAGATAGAGCATAGGACAAAACTTAGCAAAGTTGCTACATTTACTAATGAACTAATTTTTACAGTCATATTTCGCTCAACTCTTTCAGGAAAATAAGCAATGAAATCATAACAACAAAAAAACTATTACTTAATAACATGTTAAGAATAATTGCTATTAGGTGAAATTATTATAATTATATTTATTAAATTTTGAAAAAAGAAAATTAAGTAAATTATGTTAAATACACCAGAATGTAAAAAAGTGGATAGCGTTGTCGCAGCGTATACGTCAAAATGAATGACACCCGTCAATTATTCTACCCAATATCAACATAAACAAACCATGGCAACCACCAAAATTGTTTGTTTTATATTGGAATATTGGAATGAGTGAACACTCATATTATTTTTTACTTAAACACTGTAGGTTAGGTTAGGTTAGGAGAAAAGTTATGTTATAAAAAAAGTTTCTAAATAAATCAAGCTTTAAAAAAAAAATTTAAATTGCAAAATTTTAAACTCACCAAAAAGTTCTGATTAAAAAACCAACAGGGGTCGCACATTTTAGCTCCCTGCGAAGGTAGGAGATGATTGAAAATATTACTATGGGAAACCTTTTAATAAGTATAAAACATCTACCAAATATAATTTTTCTCTATTTATCAAAATTTGAGAAATAAAATAAAAACGTAATTTTACCGCTCCCCTTTGGGGGGGTGTAACTCCGAAAGGAGACGTCTAAAGAAAACATTTTGCATAAAAGACCCCCTTCATTTTTGATAGAGAATCACCTCCCGAATTACTACAGCGATCGTGTTTTATTTAGTCAAATACAACATTTTGTGGGGAAAAAATACTTTTAAACGCATTGTTCTCAAAAATTTGCCTCAATATGCTTATTTTTTAATGCACTATCAGATTTAGAAATTAATTCTTTGTCAGAATCAATGAAAAAGCATTCCATATGATTTTTAAAAAATGTTGCCTATCGCTAAAGAAACATTTGAACGCCGCTCGATAGAAAATTTTTCACGATTTACAAAAATATAAGGTTTTGGGTGTTTCCTCTTATAATACCTAACAAAATTATATGAGTGTGACACTCAAACTGAATCACCCTGTATATATTGTAAAAGAGCTCAAAGAATATAGCATTAAAGTTATTTAAGGCTTCAGATAAATATTTTAATTGTATACTAAACGGTTTTACGAAATAAAAACAACGCAACTACAAAGCAATAAATTTGAAAACACTTGAGGTTCCACAATCGAACCTTGTTGTTGAATAATCCTGTTAACTAAACGATTATATTGTAATGGTAATTAACTAAAACATTCCAACGTACAGCTAAAATCCAAATTTATTTTATAAAATCATGTTACTCAGTTAAATATTAAATAGGGCAAAGAAGCCAGTTTCGTATATTGTATATTTCCGCTGTCTCTGAGCATTTAATTGAAGAGGACTTTCCTTTTTTTAAACCTTCCTGTCTAATTAGGTTGCTCGTGTTTCTTTCCACTGGGACGTGCAAGTTTTTAGCGTTTGTCTCCGAGAGTTTTACTTCTCTTATCCCTAACGAAATAAAACAACAAATGTTTACCGTTGCAGCTACAAAACCACCACTTTAGATGGCGGATCATCTTTCAACATAAAGCACGACACACAAAATCCTTTCATAATCTTTACTTTGACAAATTGTTCAGATTGTTTTGCGAACCCTTGTCTCGGCGACAAAATCAAAACTCAACACGCATAATATGCTGATTAGTTTAATTTTCAGTTTAAAAGTACTTAATTGTAGATTGTAATGCATCAGGTACTCTAGGAAGTCCTTATTGCAGTTATTTTTGCTAAGTTGTTAAAATAGAGCAAGTTGTTGAGTTTTAAGTGTGTAACACTCTTAATAGAAATTCACTAAACATTCTTTGAAAACCCTTGTAAACTTTTCATTTAAATAAATAAACTCACATACAGTGTGTCCAAAAGGAATGGAATATGCTATTATATCTCAGTAAATATCCTTTTTAGGGAAAATGTTTTGAATAAAAATTGTTCGGTACTTAGTTTTCCACCATAAGACATTTTTTTTTCGAATAACAAAAGCGCAACGAAAAACAATTAATTTTTTTTAAATGACCAGGTACTCCTACATTATACTCATTTGATAGAGAATTTTTTTTTTTCAATGATGCAAAACTTTAGTACCCTTACTTAAGCAACTTTTTGAGACAAACGCAAAAATTATTTTAATTGATTAGTATTTATTTCTAACAAAAACATCAAAGAACTAATTTTTTTTGACGAAATCTACAATAAATGTTCAAACTGTGAACCATTTACAGCTTGGCAATGATAAATTCGGTTTATAAACCCGTTTATAACATTCCCCACCATTTCTAGTGTAATTTCTCGAATACAATCTTTTAAATTTTCGATATTCTCCGGCCGCTTAGCATAAACTTAATTTTTAAGGTGACGCCATCATTGAAAAGAGAAAAAACTTCCCTATCAAATGAGTATAATATAGGGATACATTGCCATTTAAAAAAATTCAATTGTTTTTCATTGTGCTTTTGTTATTCGATAAAATAACATTTAAATTTTGTCTTATGGTGGAAAACCAAGTACCAAACAACTTTTATCTCAAAACATTTTTCTCTAAAGTGGATATTTACTGAGATATATAGAATATTACATTCCTTTTGGACACACTGTATATGACATCATGGGCGTCCGCAGAAAAATTTCCAGGGGGAGCAAAGCATAGAGGCAAATATTAATTTATATATAATTTTTAATTTAATTTTGTATTTTTTATGTTTTTACAAGTAGACACTTTCACATATTTCATTTTTACTCGATTCCAGGGGGGACAAGTGCCCCGTTTGCACCCCCTCCTGCGAACGCTCATGTATGACATAGCATTTATAATTTTTTCGCCATTTTGTACTTACTTCAGTAGCCCGCTAAAGTTATTTGCCAATCAAGCCAAAATTGATCAAATGATAAAAGCAAATCGTCGCCTAACAATCAGAGAAATTGCATTGACGTTAGATATTGGTGTCGGAGGATTTTATGACATAATTTATATGATTTGGGGTACAAAAAAGTGATAGCAAAGTGGGTCCTTCGTTTGCTCTCACATGAACAAAAACTACAAAGGAATTCCATTTAAGCAATGGCAAAACCGTTTAAAAACTTTTTGGAAAGGGTTGTTAGGTGTAATGAATCGTGGTTTCATCATTATGGCCCACATTTAAAGTTGAAAAACTCACAATGAAAACACAAAAGACGTCCTAGACCGAAAAGGCAAAAGTGCAAGCAAGTGCAGAAAAAATAATGCACCTAATCTTTTTCGATAAAAAAGAGTACCTATGCATACGTTCACTCTATTGTTAAAGGAAAAACTGTTTATGCGGAATATTATGCAAGACCAATCAAAAGCCGAGGTGTACGCTATGCACTTATGTGCAAAAACACTATTAGAAAGAGATTTGAATCATAAAAGAATCTTCATAGTGTCCGACAGCCAAGCAGCGTTAAAAGCACTTGGCTCGCCCGGACACTTAACGTGCTAGGAAGCAGGAATAACGTTAAACTGATATGGTGCCCAGAGCACACTAATATACCAGGAAAGGAAAAGGCAGATCGCCTAGCCAAAATTGGCAGCGAGGCACCTTTCTTCGGACCAGAACCCGCAGTTGGTACATCCTATGGAACAGCCAAGCGATGTCTTAATGACATATTAACACAAGGGCATAATGCTCATAGGAAAAACGTAGCAGAACAAGCCCATTCTAAGGCTATCCTATCAAAGGTCTCTAAAGAAGAGACAGAAAAAATGCTCAGGATGAGTAGAGCAAACATCACAGCAACCACAGGACACTGTGGGTTTAACAAACACTTCTACATAATAGGGCTCTGAGACCGATATATGCAGAGGGTGAGGCGAAGAAGAAGAAACTCCTCTTCACGTAATATGCTCGGTGTGAAGGATTCACACCCTAACGACGTAGACTTCTGGAGGTGGAAAAAGTCAACCAAGAAAAACACCCTTAAAGAAAATACTGAAGTTTTTGAAGAACACAGGACTATCCCCAGATGGGTACAATAGACCAATAGGTCGCAGTACAGGAACCTGAAAGGGAACCACCTCGCAGAATTTAAAAAAAGACCAATCTTATGCCGAAGATTGCTCTCAAGAAACCTGAATATGACACGAAACTTGGATCAAGACATTGATGCACCTCCTGTTCATCAAGCTCACTCGACGCAGCAAGTTTTACAAGAGAGAGAAGTTGAAGTGCTGCCCCATTCATCGTATTCACTGGATTTGGCCCCCTGTGACGTCTTTCTCTTTCCAAAAGTGAAGTAAAACTTTTGACGACGGCATTCTTAGTCTGATCAGGGATTAAATAATATTGCAATTGATGACAAAAAAATTAATTCTCAGAAGTGTAAAACAAATTGATTATGCTCTGGGATCGTTTAAAATACGGGGAATTACTTCGAACAACAATAAAGAGTTTGTTTTAATCAGGGACTAAAAACGAAAAACATTCCGTTCGTTTCTGTTCGAAACGAAAACGAAATATATCGTTTTCGTTCTTTTCGTTCTAACCGAAAAAATTCTTTTTTCGTTTTCGTGAACCGAAATAATAACGGTTAAAACCGGTTTTACAATATTTTTTTTGTCGTCAAAAAATCAATTTTTTTTTCTAGTCACCACGACCCTCTATAAATACGATAACAATATTTGCGTCTCAACTAAAATATAAACGATGACGATGGGGTCTGATGCTCACGGACAGCATATTTTAGACTGGCGAACCATCGCCATATTCAATTTACCAAATCGTTAAACACATTAACATTTAACCATTTTATTAAGTTTAACACTCGTAAGGTGCAAAAACACAACGTGATTAGATTAAATCAGACACACGATCTTTATCTTAAAATATGAAAACATAGCAAGTGCTGTTTTAAATTTGTTTTAGTACTAAAAATCTATGCATTTGAATTAAATAAGATCCTGGTGTAAAGACAAAAGAATGAATTCAAGTGGATAATTTACTAAATGTTATAAATAAAAAAGATATTTAAAAAAAACTTATATTCACTTGAAATATACTTCAACTTTATAGTTTGTACATACCATACAATATACATTTTCACATTCCGTTAAATCTTACTAGCAACACATCTTCCAATAAATCTTCTTTTACATAAGTCCTTTTCGAAGTAAGAATAAATTTTACTATTATTATGTCTAAACGCAAATAAAACATACACATTGATAATATATATCCAATCAAGTGTATATTCTATATTGATGATCTAAAAAGCAAATTAGAAATAGAGAATATCTGTACCGTTAACTGTGTTACACGAAATTGCAAGTATAAACAATAAAGTTGTTTACATATTCACGTAAATATATGGAGAAAAGTGAAGCTCACTTATTTCAAGTGAGATTTTTTACTGCCTCGTGGAGTCTCTCCAGCACAGAAGGTAAATTCGTTGTGTTTAACAAATAAAATTGAAATAGCGACAAAACCGGTTAAAACCGGTTTTGGAAAATAATTATTTCGGTTTCGTTCTTGAACGAAAAATAATAATTTCGTTTTCGGTTTCGTTTTCGTTCTTAAAAAAATTTCGGTTAATTTCGTTTAACGTTTTCGTTTTCGTTCCGTTCTTAGTCCCTGATTTTAATTACTTATTTTGTTTGCATGCTATAAAGACAGTCTTAGTATTTTCGGAAAAATGTTCGTCAAATAAACTTACACATAGCAATTCAACTATCCGTAACAACAAATAAAGGCACAAAAATAATAATGCAGGCACTAAATATATACCAACAAAAATATAAATCAACTCTTGCAGTATTCACGAACAGCTTTTCTCAATCTAAGGGTTGGAAAACATCGTTACAATTTCGAACGAAACTACACAAATATTTTATGAACGTTCGACTCTTCTTGTGTAAAAGAAATGTTTTATTTTTGTAATGCTACTGGCATTTACTTACTTTACGTAAAATAAAATAGTAGTCGACTGAGAAAAAGTAGACAAGGCAAGAGAGGTTTTTTGATCAACTTAACTATTACATTTATTAAAGTACCTAGTAAAAATAACAAACTACTGAACATAATACACGTCAGAAATACTTTACTTTTCATTAATTTTAGTAGGTTAAATATATTAATAATTCAAATAAAAATATTAACGATAATTTTAAATCATTTTCATTGCATATAAAAACATAAACAAGAATATAAAAAAAACAACTTTTAGATAATAGCATTTTCGTGTCTGGGTGTTAATATCGAACACTGGCTATTAAAGCAACGTTGTAAGGATATAATGCAGCAATAATTTCCGGGTAGTTAACGACACCATATGGAATAACAGATACGTAGCGAAATTACTCAAAGCACTTATATTACAAAATACAAACAGATTACTTTTGCAACAGAGACGAAGCTAATGTCAAAATAAAGTAATTTTTGTAACAAAAATTTGAATTATTATAAAAAATTCATTAAAAAAACGAAATCTGATGGTAAACAAAATAAAAAGTTTAACATTGCGGTACATAGAAAAAATAAGTGAATGCAGAAGAATATTCTAAAATGCAAAAAACTTATTTATACAACAAAAACCGTTTAGGTTTAGAAACACCCTAAAATCTCACATATAATACGCCAAATTGTTATCAATTTTTGCCCTTTAAAACTCGGGTGCGTATTATACGCGAGTATTGGAAAATACGTCTTTTGATATCGAACAACCTACTTTGGGCTAAATCAAGCATTTTTTGTACACGAGTGCAGCGGTTCTCAAATTATAGAGAAATTGATTGGAGACAAAAAATTCTGAATATAGGTGTAAAATAGATATTTCAAACCATATCAAAAACAAGTAAGTCTTTTAAAACAAACCAAATTAGAAAAAACACCTACTTGTAGAGTTTTATTCATATGTATTGATATATTGAATGCAAAAATTTGTGTCGAATAGGTAAATGCATCTCTATACGATAAAGTTATTGCAACAAACTTACAGGAGCTAAAACTTGCTTAATGAACTTACTAACGAACGTTATGCATAAATCTTAAAATATTAGTTTAATTAACAGTTCATTTATCATGTTACTGGTAGAGTTCGAATTACGTTAATGTTAAGAATACTTATTTAATCTCAACTTTACCTAAACCTTCTAGTTAAAATACAAAAAGCACTATTATCTGTTAGTGAAACTACTTAACGTTTTTGTTAACGGGCAAAGCATACATGATGTCCATAAAGAACTTTAGTATTTTTATAGCATTTTTTATTCTTCAATACTACTATTTGAAATGTAAACATGTAAAATTTCCTTTTTTTGTACCTTTTTTTTAGAACATCATTGGTATTTTAGTAAAATTTTACAATTACATTTTCAGCCTCTAAGTCTCGTGGCCGAATTGATGTTTTTCCGTCTTTAATAAACGTCTTGTATTGCCTTCTAAAAGTTTTATTCCTTTATGATACGGCATTTTTTTATTTTAAATCACCAACCAAACATATATTTAAAAAATTATTTTCTTACAAAAGTTTTCTCTACAAAAAAAAGGGCTCTCCTTGCGTCTGGCGACCCAGCCATGTGAGCCCGGCCAGTTCGCTTTTTAATACGGCCCTGCCATGATTAAATTTGCATTAAAAAAATATATATTTTAAATTTTTTAATCGCAAGTACCTAAGTATATTTATAACTAGTGTAAGTACCAATTGATATTTAATATACAGGGTGCACCACGACCCTGAGATTCTTCGATAGCTCCTTTATTAATGAAAATATCAAAAAATGTTTAATACAAATATTGTGCGAACCTGTTTTCTACATAACCTAAAATTATTTTCAAATATACAGGGTGTTTCGTTTGACCGGCACATATAAAAATTTAATTTTTTTAAATAGAACACCCTGTATATTTTTACATTTTTGGATTCCTCTTAAAATTTACTTTAAAAAATGTAAAAGGTTATATGGGTCTTAAGTCAACCGTTTTCGTAAAATTTACATTTTTGTGAAAATTTTGAGCGATACAGCACTTTCAATTTTTTTTTACAATAAAGTTATTTAAAAAAGCGGTAAAATTTCGTTTAAAATTTATATTGACAATAGATTAATTAACACTTTGCGCTAGCTACATTTTAAAAATATTATACAGGGTGTTTTTTACGCTTGGTCAAACTTGTGAAACTTTAAACATCGATAAGTCATTTTTCTTAAATGCAACACCCTGTGTATTTTTACATTTTCTTGTAGAGAATTTAATTGTCTTTCGAAATTATTAAGCATGTCCTATACCTAAAGTTAATATTTTTCGAGCTATCTCGATTTTTATTAGTATTACTAAGGCAATTAAAGAAATAAAAAGAGCTCCAACTTTAATTTTAGGCTAAAAATGTACCCCATTTTACCGAAAATTATCGTATAAATTGTTCAAGATTATGTCCTTGTTCTACGCACAGTAGACCTTGTCTGAAAGACTCTAGCTCCCTTTATAACATTTCGGGGGTTATACCATCAAAAGCAACACGAATCCTGTTCTGCACATCTTCAGCAGTTAGTTGTTGGGGTGTCTTGATACACCTGTTTTATGGGTCCCCACAAAAATAAATCTATAGGGGTAAGATCAGGTGACCTAGGTGACCAGGAGATTGGTCTACCTCGCCCTATCCATCTATTAGGATATTCTGTCGGCAACTGCATTACTTCCTGTGTTGCTTTTAATGGTATAACCCCCGAAATGTTATCAAAAGTGCTAGAGTCTTTGAGACAACATCTACGGCTGTGCGTAGAACATGAACAAGGATATAATTTTAAACAATTTATACGATAAATTTCGGGGGAAAGGGGTACATTATTGGACTAAAATTAAAGTTGGAGCTCTTTTTATTCTTTTGTTTAAAAATTCTTTGAAAAATTACGACTTACGTCCATGGCCCACTTTAAAATATTTTAATTGCCTTAGTAATACTAATAAAAATCGAGATAGCTCGAAAAATATTAACTTTAGGTATAGGACATGCTTAATAATTTCGAAAGACAATTAAATTATCTACAAGAAAATATAAAAATATACAGGGTGTTGCATTTAAGAAAAATGACTTATCGATGTTTAAAGTTTCACAAGTTTGACCAAGCGTAAAAAACACCCTGTATAATATTTTTAAAATGTAGCTAGCGCAAAGTGTTAATTAATTAATCTATTGTCAATATAAATTTTAAACGAAATTTTACCGCTTTTTTAAATAAATTTATTGTAAAAAAAAATTGAAAGTGCTGTATCGCTCAAAATTTTCACAAAAATGTAAATTTTACGAAAACGGTTGACTTAAGACCCATATAACCTTATAAATTTTTTAAAGTAAATTTTAAGAGGAATCCAAAAATGTAAAAATATACAGGGTGTTCTATTTAAAAAAATTAAATTTTTATATGTGCCGGTCAAACGAAACACCCTGTATATTTGAAAATAATTTTAGATTATGTAAAAAACAGATTCGCACAATATTTGCATTAAACATTTTTTGATATTTTCATTAATAAAGGAGCTATAGAAGAATCTCAGGGTCGTGGTGCACCCTGTATAAAAATAGACAAATTTAATATTAAAAAATCACTTATTTTAACACTAGATCACTTAATATTTTATTTCTTTCTTTATTTTCACGCATAACTTTTTCCCTGGATACATTTGTTCTATTGGTCTTTTTACTTTTTGTCCCGACAATTTTTTAACATAACTAAAAATACTATTTACTATCGGAACTAATATGTTCAAACTAAAATAAAACGGATTAAGCTGTTTTTAAATGAAATATAATTTTAATAAAGGACAAAGTTTGTTGTGGGAGAAGTTGGTTTCAAATATACATCCTAAAAGTTTAAAATTGGAGATTCGATTGTGTTCCTTAAACTTTATGAAATTTTATAGGTTTCAGAGGTGGGATGTTGTTTTAGATTTGGTTTTTGTTTTAATAAAGCAATTAATTATAAAATAATTATAGAATAAAACGAAGTTAATTAGTCATGCATTCCATATCTAAATATTATGTTGATAATTAAAGCAAAAAATTAAAATAGGTTATTTGGCCTTCTTAAAAACTAGGAACAACCAAAAGATCCGATTATGTAAAATCTTCTCAAACTTTGTACCTGTGTATAAAATTTCGATTTGTGATGCTATGGACTACGTTAATAATTATTTTCTGTGACCAAAACTCCTGCTACTTACACAATTGCAATTTGTTTTTTTGAATTTAAAGATCTATAACACAAAATTTTGCCACATATTCATTTTCACACATTTAAAAAATCTTGTGCATAAAAAAAGTTTTGGATGATTTTTCAAAATCAGATTTTGCTGTATTTTACCTTTTTTCCCATATAAAATATTTTTTGTGCGATCGTACTAGAAACAGCTGTTTTACTGCATTACCGGCGTTATCCTTAGCAACGGCCGATAAAGTTACTTTATAGGCCGTTGCCCTTAGCAACGTCCGATAAAGTTACTTTTACGGCCGTTGCCCTTAGCAACGTCCGATAAAGTAACTACAGCGTACGAAAAAGTAAATTTGCATTTAAGTACTAATGTGCGTGCTGATCTAATTTCTCCGAGTTCCCGCTATGTAGGGTGTTTAAGTTGGTAACTGTCAAGTTTATAACCAAACATTTTGGTGTTAATGTTAATACCGAGTTCAACGTATAGATCTTAGTTCAACGTTCAAGTACATAATTTTATAATTATTTATAGTTAATTTATAATTAAAAGATGGACCAAGGAAGTGACGAAGAGAGTGATACATCACCCATGAATACACCACCTGACGTTCATGAAGAAGCAGAGGCAGTAAAATTAAATCTTCTGCCGAACAAATCTGCAACATTACATGAAAAACAATACAATTTGTTTATGGAATGGTGCAATAATAAAAAAATAAGTAAATATAGTGAAAACGTCCTGCTTGCTTATTTTTCTCAAAAAGCGAAACAATGTAAATGTTCAACATTATGGTCAACATTTTCAATGTTAAAAGCAACTTTAATAGCGAAAAATGATGTAAATATAAGCAAATATTGTAAACTCATTGCATTTTTAAAAAAACAAAACGTGGGTTACAAAGCCAAAAAATCAAAAGTATTTGTAAGAGACGAGATAAATAGGTTTTTGCTTAATGCACCTGATGAAACCTATTTAATGAACAAAGTAAGTGAAGATATAATTACTCGATTTTATTCAAAGCTTTATATTTTCTAGGTATGTTTAATATTTGCTATTGCTGGTGCATGCCGCCGAGAAGAGCTACGTAATCTTTCTATTGAGAATATAAAAGATAATAATGATATCCTTGTAATTAAAATACCCGATTCAAAAACAAGTAAATCAAGAATGTTTACTGTAACCGACGAAATTTGCGATGGAGTAAGTGTGCTAGAAATATATCGAAAATATACATTATTGAGACCTAACGTCACTCATAAAACATTTTTCTTGAAATACCAAAATGGAAAATGCAATAAGCAAGTAGTTGGAATACACACTTTTGGTAAAATGCCTAGTGTTATTGCGAAATATTTACAATTACCTAATTCAAATGAATATACCGGCCACTGTTTTCGCCGCACATCGGCATCATTATTAGTTGATGCTGGAGGTGATATCCTAACTCTAAAGCGACACGGTGGTTGGAAGAGTTCGACCGTCGCTGAAGGTTATGTTGAAGACTCTATAACCAACAAAGTTAAAATCGCTAACAAGATTTTAAAAGAAAAGAATTTTAATATCAATGCTACAACTCCAAACTTCACTTCCGCTGTGGCGAACACTTCTATATGTAATAAAAATGTACAAGACACTGCCTCAGGTGTAAATTTGAATAACTGTAATAAATGTACTATCACAATCAATTACACCATTAATAAATAAATTGTTTATGATGTAGTACTTTTTATTTACTTAATCAACAAAAAAAGGTTTTTTAAATTAATTATGTACAGAATTATGCAAGTACGTCCACCCTTAACAGCATACGCCGTCATCTGTCAGTGACAGAATGTCACGTAGTTTCTAACCTATAATTTTGAAAATAACTAAAAATTTAAATTGTTTTTGATTCGATCGCACAAAAAATGTAATATGCACCTCGGCCAAAACGTACTTTTTGGCCTTGGTACATAAATAACTATTAAAGTTCTTTTTGGATTGTTAATCAGCACGTAATTTAGCAACTTTGCAAATTAAAAGTTATAATAAGCTAGATCCCCACACTGGAACTTGAATTTCAATTAGCCTGTATATAAAATAGTTATAACACTTTTTAACAAAAACGGAATGCACATAAAAATTTCATGAAATTTCTAAACAACTCTCTTGCATCTGTTTTATTCATAATTAATCCAACTAATTACGTCATAACAAGTTTAGTATGCACATCATATTATCAGGAGTATCTACATTGTTCGCATTATTAACTAACCTTTGACCTAATTTTCGCAGGTCAGTATAGACGTTGCACAAAACGCTACCTCCCTTACAGATTACATTTGAATTTGAATACATACTTCTTAAGCAAAACATAAATATTTATTTACGCAGATGTACCAATAGCTTACAGGACTGAATTTGAAAAAAAGCTTTTTACTGCATGTTGTACAATATTCTTAATAATAATAACAAAACATGATGAGATATCTTACAATTAACTAGGCACCCGAAACGGAACCAGAAACAAAATCCGAACAAACTAATTTTAAAAATCGTCAACCAGTACTGAAGCTTTAATGTAAAAAATTACGTGAACCAGTTAAAACCGGTTCTGCAGGTAATGCAACAGTTAAAACCGGTAATAGGTATTTTTAATACCGATAATCATACATATTTTATCATAAAAATATTGAATAATGTATACGCATAATTAATATTTTAGAAATACAATTGTTGGTAATAATTTAGTAGTCAATAGCACTTTCATATTTTGTGTAGTTATCTGTGACCATGTGACGGAATTAATTAATTTATTAGATTATCCCAGAACTTCGTGCCGTTTTATTAAACAACTAGCCATTTTTTACAAATTTAAATCTACATTTCAATCAATGATATATTCACCATTTTGTTCAATTACCAACGTACAAAAAATTTATATATTCCAGTTTTACAAAAATCTATCGGGTTGAGGAATAAGCAGGGTTGAGCAAAATTTGATTTTCATTTAAAAAATCAAAAATCATTAATTTAAATTTAAAAAATAAAAAATATCACGATTTTTTTTTTAAACTTGCCTATTTATCCTATTTACAGTAAATTTATTCATTACTCACCCTACATTATATCTTCTATAGAGGGCCATTTAAAAAGTATCAACAAATGAAAAAGTTTTTTTATTAAAAATTTCTTGAAGCTGTTATTCTTGATAAAAGTAGGTAGATGACCTAAAATTAATTTTAAGATGAAAAAAAAAATCATAAAAATTCATACGATGCTAGATTTTAGCGATAAATCAGAAATATTCCAGGAGCCTTATTATAAGAGTTACAAAAAAAATTCATAGAGAAAGATTGTTCAGATTTCAAAAATACGACCAAAGATGAAATTTGTCGTTAAAATTTCAATTTTTATTTTTATAGTACTTAATTTTAAGAAATGAAAAAACTTTTTATTATTGGTTTCTCAAATAATTTTATTTTTGAGAAAAGTTGGTTCCTGATCTAAACCTAATTTTAAGTTAATAAAAGTTCAACATAAATTCATATAACACTATTTTAGAAATATTCCAAAAGAGTAAAACGCCTTTCATTTAAAAATTTTGAAAAAAGTTCTTTACAATTTAAAAAATTTTGTTTTTCCTTGATTTTTTTTTAACATCTTAAATAAGAGCACTTTAATCTTGCGAATAGTTCTAAAATCGCTAAAAGCTAGTGTTGAATGAACTTTTATCGAGCTATTTTAAACTTAAAATAAGTTTTAGACCATTTACCAACGTTTCTCAAGAATAAAATTTTCCGAATAATCGAAAATTCAAAACTTTTCTATTAGCTGCAAACTTTTTGAATGTTGACACTACTATAAAATTCGAAAATGAAATTATAACGTAAAGCTAAAACAATTCTTTTTCATATAAAGGCATGGCCAACTAGGGTTTCTATTTAAAAAAATATAAGCTTACTTCATATCTCGAAAATAAAAGTCTCCTAAAAAATTTTAATTTTGTTTTTAAATTAATCATAAAAATCTGCATAAAAAACCTTCATAACATTTTGTTCTGTTTTTATAAATAAAGAAGTTATGGTAAATTTTCACAAATGATGAACTTAAATTTTTTATCTTTAATGCCATAATTGAAAGCGATAGAAAAAATCTGATTACATAGGCGTTCTTTTCTCAAAAAAATAACCCACGAGACTGATATCAGATTCTTGCTAACTGTTACGGTAACTGACAATGAGATACCCTGTAAAACATTATACTTTGGTCCACCCTGGACAACAAAAGAATGTACAATTGTTCAGTTTAATGTTCTTAATTTCTATACAAAAAAAAATTATGAATCGTTAAACTTAAACCGGAACCGAATTGTTTCTGCCGAACCGGATACCGAATCATTTAACTTAACGTTTAGCAAACCTTAATATCCGAGTGATTGATAGCAAAGAGTTTATATACTACACCGTACTGGATACTTTATAAACACCGCACAGAAAAGTGTAAAATGTTCTTTTCCTCGATTTTTAACACGTTAGATGACATAATCCTGCAGTAATAGGCTGTAAACTTTCAACCTGCTTTTGTTACTGAATCAATACTGACAAGGTATTGTTTTAACATTCTACTCACCGTTTTAGGTAGGTTTTCAACTATAATATAAACTTTGTTTTAAGATTTTATGAACATTAAGTTCTTTAAATGGATAGGTTTATTTATTCTCCACTGGCTGTTTCGAAAATCGGTTAAATCTGAGCAACGTGACGCATTTACAAGAAAAATATGAATATTTAATCAGATATGACATATTTTAAATCTCACAACGCTTTATTTCCATCAAACAAATAATTTTTTCCTTATTATCTCACCGTACATCTTAAACGAATATTGATTAAAACAGCTTTACTGTGGAAATATATGACGTTTACTTAACCATTGTTTACAGGATGTTGATGCAAAGCGGATGCGACAAACAATGTGATCAATTTAAGGACAACGGTGTTTTTATTAGTACCTACAAAGTAATTTACATTTTTCAGGAAAATATTTATAACATACAGGGTGTTTTTTAAGTATTGCAAAAAAATTCGCGAGGTGATTCCTTATCGAGAACTAAGGGGGGTCTTTTACATAAATTTTTTCCTTAGACGTCTCCTTTCGGAGTTACAGCCCCCCAAAGAGAAGAGGTAAAATTAGGTTTTTATTTTATTTCTCAAATTTGGATAAATGTAGGAGAATGATATTTGGTGGATGTTTTATACTATCATTTTAATTTCACATTACATTTGTTTTAATGTCACCGTCTAAAGAGTGACGTACTTAATAGACAAGCAAGGGTTGAAATAAAACAATTGAAGTCGGTTATTGTTTTTTCCATGGCAACCTTGATTTTGATTTTAAGATTTTGCAGTTTTTTAGGTTATGTCGCTTATTTTTGAAAATAGTCATAACATATTATATCAATGTAAAGAGAAAAAACAATCTTTACATCTAAGTCATCACCCACTACGACTGCCATTTAAAAAAAAAGTTGTTTTGTCAAATAACTCGCAAGGTAATTTATAAATAAAAATATGGAGATAGCAATAGTGTCCCATGGAAAAGTGAAACACCCTGTACAAATATAAATAAAAATACAATGTTAATTATACCTCAAATCTGCATCACTAGAATAAATAGCTATATGTTAAAAAATATATCACACCATATTTGAAGGATGTGGTTAAAAAGCTTCTAAACCTTTTTTTATTTACGACCTCTTTTTATCTTTGTGATAGATGTCGTTGGTACTAACACTGTATACAATACAGGGTGATTAAAATTCAAGTTTAAGTATGGGGATCTCGCTTATTATAATAGCTAGAATATAGGTTTAAATTTGGCAAAGTTGCTACATTCGGTGCTTATTAATACAAAGTGTAATTGGATATACCTTGAACTGTATTCGAGAAAATTAGGAAAAACCGGAAAATACGATTTTTGAACATCGTCTATAACTCCTTTGGACTATAAAAAAATATTAGTGTGAGGCCTGAGTGAAAAAGCGTGCAGCGGTGCGTGCGGCGGAGCGGGGCGTGCGAAATAGTAGCGTTGACTGAGTGGCCTCAGTAAACGCTGTAAACAGACAGCGTTCGAGTGACGTATATACTATAAACTGTCATAATGGCTTCCTACGATATTATTGATATGTATTTAGAAGAATAGTTATTTATGTATCAAGGCCAAAAAGTGTAACTTTTTCGGCCGCGTCTGGTTTGCAGCAAACAGACAAGGCCGAAAAAGTACGTTTTGGCCGAGGTGCATATTACATTTTTTGTGCGATCGAATTAAAAACAATTTAAATTTTTAGTAATTTTCAAAAATATAGCTTAGAAACTAAGTGACATTCTGTCACTGACAGATGACGGCGTATGTACTGCATTACCGGCCCTCTCCTTAGCAACGGCCGTAAAAGTTACTTTTTCGGCCGTTGCTAAGGGTAACGGCCTGAAAAGTAACTTTTACGGCCGTTGCTAAGGATAGGGCCGGCAATGCTGTACTTTATGGTTGCTAACGCGTCCGTCAAACAGCTGTTTCTAGTACGATCGCACAAAAAATTCATTTTTGAAATTTGACGACACTTTAATATATAAATAGTTGTAATTTATTAATTTAAGGTAGGAATAATCTGAAAATTTGTGTTTGTATTCTCTGTTTATTCGTTTTTTAAAATTTAATTACAAAATAAACAATAATCCTAAACTATAAAGTGTAAATTCAGAAAGAAAAAAAATAATAATTATTATTATTATAATGAAAAACTACATATCTTGGAAAAAAATTAAAAAGTACAGCAAAAACTGGCAAAAAATGAGCAAAAAATTGTAACATGAAAACATTTCGAGTTTTTAGCAAATGTACCTCAACGTAAAGTTGGAGGTACAATTCTTTTTTTTTTAATTATCTTGTATTTGAGACCAGCAAAAAATTTATGATGTGCCACCAGTACTGGACGGACCTACCAAAAACGCTGGTAAACGCTGTAAAAAGACAAGCTGGTTTGAACTCGAAAGCCACGCCACGCCGAACGCAAACAAGCACGCTCTCCCCCGGCGTGCACTCAGGACACTTGCATTCATAACCGTGTGTTTGACACAAACGCCACACGCCCCGCCCCGCTGAACGCTCCGCTCAAGCGGGCACTCAGGCCTTACACTAAATGTACAAAAACATTGCCAAAGCAACTTTTTAAAGTCAAATCGGATGGTGATCACAAATTTATCTTAGGTCGATTCGTTTTTGTTTTATGAAAACCAACTTTATTTTTTCTTATGGGCGTAATTTTTGCTATTCACATAATTAAATAACATTTATTTTTCTGAATTTATTGAAGTATCACACATGGTATTTTACTTCTTAATTCATTGTAAACTTTGAAAAAATGCATTTTAAACAATAACCACTATAAATCAGTTGTAGTTTATGTCGTTTCCATGACAACCAATCAACAAACTAAATGTTTTAAAAGCCTATTACTTGTCACATTAATGAATTCGTAAAAATGAACTTTAATAACGAAGATATTTAGTTAATTAATTATTGAGTGTTTATCGGTCATCTTTTACCAATCATTGTTCATTTTAATTTTGCAGATCAACTTTTAATAATACTCGTTAAATAAAACAATCACATTGTTCATATAAACTTTAACTGTCAATACGAGCCTAAATAAATCTTTATATTTCAAAATCGAGCAATATCCTTTTTCTAGCATTCTAGATAAACGAAACTGCTCCTCGACTTTTTACGAGTATACTAAAAGATAATAAAATTCCTTACAGCACAATTTAATAAAGAATTATCTTTTATCGAAATACATTCGATAAAAATCTGAGGATATATCATTTTCAGAGAATTTTTCTGTATATATAAGCAATATATAAAACTGCGAATATCCTTTTCGAGCTTTAGATGCAAAAGAATTACCAAAGGCAATGCGTTTTAAGAGAAAAACCTTAGCTGGCTAACTTGAAAGCTACAAACTTTATTCGCGCATCATAAGAGAATTGATATACTCTTTTCGAGCACTTCATTTGACCGACATGTTATGGTAACAAAGTTGCTTTGAAGTTTTTAAAAAAATAATAATTTCATATTGGATAAAAACGCTCAAAAAAACTACCGTACAAATCTTTAAATCAGGAAACATACTAAATGTATAAAACACTTCAAAAGGCATAAATTAAATTGAAAAACTTCATAACTAATGAAATGTATAAAATGTAATTTTCAAGATAAATTAACAAAACTAGTTACTTTTATGTGTTGAACAAGTAAAATGTATTTATATGAAGCAAAATATGAAGTGAGACAACATAAAATAAAAATGCTGGGGTTACATAACATATCAAAAAAGCATTTATAATCCGAATCTCAAAAAACAACGGTTCAGTTTCGGTTACCGGTTTGATAAATTTTACTTTTTCGGTTTAGGTTCCGAACCACTGGTTTTTATTTTATAATAATTCGGTAACCGGTTCGGCGGCAACGGTTTAGTTCCGGTTCCGGTTCAATGCTCTTTTTTTTTAATTAGGAAATTTTAAAAAGTATGCATTATTCAAATATTTTTATGATGACGATGCATATTATTTACTGGATTGTCTAAAATCGGAAAATTTGCATTTATTTTTGCACACGGCCCCGTAAACCCTAGGACCCGGCTCTTTGTGCATTTGTCAGTTTTTTTGATCAGCAAATGAATTGTTGATTATTTTATACATCATAACTGAGACACACTATTCGTACAGTGTGCTTTTAGGAACGTATGACAAGGGGTGACAGGACAATCACCCCCTGGACAATCACCCCCCAACAATAACCCCCGGACAATAATCCCCCGTACAAATAATCCCCGCACAAATAACCCCCGCACAAATAACCCCCCGTGTAAAAAAACCCAGACAATTAACCCCCCGTGCAGAAAAAAAAGATAACTTGAAATAACAGTAGATTATAATTTATTGCCGCAATGTAAAGTGATAAAGTTGCAAAAAAAAAGAAATTAAGGCAGATTAACAATTCAATCTTCTTCGGATGTTACCTTTGAACGCACAATTTTTCACTGTTATGGCCATCATGCAGCGATTTGGAATTATGTTAACATCATAGGATTAGGATTAAAATTAGTAAACTTGTAAATTTTATGGTTTATTTAAATAAACTTACATTTGTAAAGTATTTTACAGGGAAATAAATATTGTTAATAATGTTTTAAAATGTTATTCTGCCTTTAATTTTTGTATTTGCAACGTTAACACTTTACATTACGACCATCATAATTTACCGATATTTCAAGTTAGTCGTTGTTTTTTTTTTGGGGGGGGGTTAATTGCCTGGGGTTTTTTTACACGGGGGGTTATTTGTGCGGGGGTTATTTGTACGGGGGTTATTTGTACGGGGGGTTATTGTCCGGGGGTTATTGTCCGGGGTGTGATTGTCCAGGGGGTGATTGTCCTAGAACCATGACAAGGATACACAGACAATGTTACGAGTAATAATAAATTGTATTTATTTAGCAATTCGCTAATTATTTACATTAATGTAACATACACATGCTAATACACAGCATTAAAACTTAATATATAACATTAAAACTTACATTAAAATACGAAGGGACATACGGACTCAAAATCCCGGTTGAAAAATATTACGTTTTTTGTAAACTTTTTGTTATGCTTATTTATTACTGTGTAATAACTGCTCAAGACCTAATTATTAGCAAAACAACATTTCAGAGTTCAATCTTGTTATAAAGATGATCATGAGCTATAATTAAAAACAATAAATATAAGAATAATAAGTACTTTTCCTCAGTACCTACCGTCCTTCGTAATACAGACTTGACCAGCGCTATGAATTAATTTTTCACATATTACTTTTTTTTTGCTGGCAACCGACATTAAGCTATGAAAAAGAGACTTATTGACTTACTATCTTTTATAGGACTTTTATATAAATTATGGGAGAATCTATGGTTGCATTCAAAAACGTGTAATCTTACGCGACAAATTTATTATGCAACGATGTCGATGTAAAAGAGTCTTCTTTTATACATGATTCGGTTTATAAAATAGGATAAAGCAAACAATATCGATCTGGGTAGTGGATACCTACAGAATTTTAATAAAGGCGTAAATACGACTTTAATGTACTGTTAAGAAGTCTATTATGTTGCCGCAATGCGCAGTGGTTATATTATGTATAAAATCTATAATAAATAGATTAAATTATATACTATTAAATACAAAAAAATAACCTTTTTAATATATCAAAACGGTTTCCATTTGAAAACATGCAAGTTTTTTCGGTACGTCAGGATATAAAGCCAACCATCCACAGTTCCTTTAAGTTTTTTTTAGAAGCATTGAGCTTTCACAGTAGTTTTCCATCTTGTACTATTTCAGGCCACAGGTATTATTTCTTGCTACTCCTTGCCTGATTTCATGGCTTATTTTAATGCTTGTATTCTTGCTACGTACACAAATCCAAATTATAAAAGCAAAATGCGCTTTCCAAATATTTACCCTGTATAAAACTGTACCCTGTGCTAAAAAAAAAAAAACTAAACGCATTTTTAATACTGTTAAAACAGTGTTTCTCTACGAATGCGAATCATAGCTCTGACCAGAAAAATATAAGTTTTCTTTCACAGGATATAAACAAAATATAAATATTATTAAATCTGCATTTGCCACCACCACTAATCTAGTTATATATGAGCATATTTACCTGTATATATTGTGACGGACAGTACTTCATATCGGCTTGCCCTGCTGGGGAAGAGTACCAACTTATTTTTCCTATGTTTATTGTTTTTAATTATGGTTCGCGATTGTCTTTATAAGGTGGTTGGACACTTAAACATTCTTTTACGTAATACACAGACCTAGAGCAATTATTACACAGTAAGAAATATATTACATTCTTTAAGTTTTCAATTGTTTGTGTTTAATTAAGTACAGCTAGCTTATTTATGTGATCTTTTGTTGTTTTTTTAATGGCCACTTAGATTAAACTTTATAAAAACCATAACAATATCCTTATTTTTAAAGATAAACCTAACAATCCATTAAGTGTGCCATAACATAAAATATCTACAGGAATTAATAAACATTTGGGTTTTAACATACGTGGCTATTGAATTATTAACAAATAAAAAATCGTCAGTTTTTAGTTTTTTTCAAAATATTTAAAAAAAAGTTCAAAGTGTAGTTCAAATATCTAAATGACATTAAATTTGTATTAAAATTCTGCCAAACTGTGCCAAGTTAACTGACTATGTAACTCTCATATTAACAAAATTGCCCATACAACACATGGATTATTGTTGCCCTGTATTATTATATAATATGTATTTTTACCGTAACATCTGGCAAATTTTATTGTATGCAAGATTATCAACAATTACTTTTGTATCATTTTCTTTATGAATAAATAACATTCAGATATTTAAGATTTTAAAAGTTCGCTTATTTCAGTTTTATTTCAGCATTAAGAAGACCAGAGTTTAATCAAATGTATATTGCGGAGCAGCCCTCCAAATAAAGAAAATTTCGTTAAATTTAATCCACTTTGTAAGTCGTTGTTTTTGAGATCTCCCAAATTGCCCGAACACAAAACATGGACTGTGTAGCCATTCTCTGACAAAACAAAATTTTTTGGTTACATATACCTACCACGTATTAAAAATTTTCTTTTATAGTCACCACTAACCGCCTTGAAAAAATTGTCAAATTTAAATCGTAAATCGTTTATAAAGAAATACGCTGAGTAAAACGTTCGAACAAAGTCAATAAATGTCACAATAAATTGATATTTAAGAAGTCATTCAGAGGTTGGGATTCCTTTAACTTCCCATTTGCACAGTTTTGCACATTTAAAATTTTAGGGTGTCTTTGCTACACAATTTACTTCTACTTTTAAAAAACAGTCAGTCCCTAATTACATAAAAAAAAATATTAATAAACCTAAGATTATTAAAACTCGTAAGGTTTAATATATATTTACATTTCAGTATACATATAATATAATAAATTGTGTGGGGGAGGAAAAGCAAAATTAAATATTTAGTTAGAGCTTACATTTAATCTCTTTGGTTTTATTTTTAAAAAATGTATCGTAATTTTTATAAAGTATTGTATTGTATTCCTCAAAAAGAACAAATAACAGCAACTGTAACGGACAAGCTGAATTAAAACTTCATTTTTACGCATGTTTTAAAACCACTCGCTCGGTAAAACTCATGAGCTTGATAGCGCAATAACGCAATGACGAATCCTGTACATTAGAAATCAAAAGAATCTGAAGAAAAAAATGTATTTTTATCCCATCCACTCTTTGCTATTACGAACATTTTTAACAAACCGATTAAATCAAAATCGGATTTCAATTATATATGCCACTTAATATCTAAAATGATATTTAACTACAAAAATTTGAGAAAAAATCATTTTGTCCAATTTTTAAATCAAATGGTCTTATACAAAAAAAGCAAAATAAAAACAATAAATTTTTTTTGTTATTTGAGTATAAAAATGTTGGTCGATTAACTTTTATTATATATCGCGCAAGCCATGGAATTTTTAAACAAAATAAAATACACTCCTACATAGCTAACTTTTGTCCCATTTAACTGACCTTGTATTTTCATTATTTACGGAGATAGCAATAGTGCCACATGTATAAAGTGAAACACCCTGTATATTTATTTAGACAGTATAAATCTGATAATAAAACAAACCTGATTGTTTTTAACCGAAGTTATAAAATGGAAACCTGCCAAATTTAGTAACTCAGTTCATTTGATATAACTACTTCCTGCACACTGAACATGTTCTGCACAAACACAACACAAAAGAACCGCCAATTAACAACCCTCGCTTAAATAACAAAATGACAACAATCGCTAATGAGTTGCTAGAGGTAACAACAGCACTTGTATACAAGACAATCGAAACACAAATTATTATGACATGTATTTTAAGGACGTACAATCTCTTAATATAGTTGACGCATCTTGTTTGATACGTAAAATATTTTAAACGTATGAAATTTCTTTCCATAAAATCAAACAAAATTATTGAAACCTAAAATACTTTTATTTTAGAACATTTAAAATTTCTCGATAGGTATACGTTTAGCTCGGTTACTTATGTAGCTTTGTACAATGAACATTCACTTAGCCGTTAAGAGCTCGCTTATAATAATTATTAAATTATTATTATGGTTCTCAAATTACATTTGCATATTTCATTGGCTAGATCTTTTGTCCAGTAAAGTAACAATTGACTCAATGGTTAACAACATAAACCTTTGACAGCTGCCAAAGATTTATACATGCATATTTTTAAGAAATTTGTTTGAATTTTAGCCAGAAAAATTGTTCGTTCAACATTTTTTGTCTTTTTTGGTATGACGGTGAAAAACCTATCCCGTACGACGATGTCTCAAATTCGAGTAAATGCATGGGGATCTCGCTTATCGTAAGAGCTTCGAGGTCGCTTAAATTAGAGCAAAGTTGCGAAATTAGATGCTCAACAAATATCTGCAAGAAAATTTTCATAGCTGTCCTAGTTCAAAAGTTATTCAAGAAAAACTGAAAAAATGTATTTTCGTTTTTTGCCCCATTTCCTACACTTTTTAAGATATCGACAATCTTTAATCACTTCTCTATGGCAACTTCTTACGCTTTATATTTTGAGATAACATAAAATTTCCAACAACGTTTCGTCGCTTCAGAAACATCGTCAACATCTTTTTTTTTGTAAAACGGCGAAAAAATTTTAATCTCAGAGTCGGGTAGTGTTTTGTCTTCTGATTTCAATGATAGACACTTAATATCTAAAATGATATTTTAGCACAAAAATTTGAGAAAAACGCATTTTGCCAAATTTTTGAATCAAATGTCTTATACAAAAAAAAAAAAAAACAATAACAAAACATTTTTTTGTTATTTTGTTGTTCTGTTAAAACTGTCACTGTGCCATTAATATGATCGTGATTAATTGTATAATTTGCAACCAGCTAGAAATTCTTTGATATTTTATTTTTTTGTATAAGATAATTTGATTGAAAAATTAGACAAAATGAGTTTTTCTTAAATTTTTGTAGTAAAATATCACTTTAGATATTAAGTGTCATATATCATTAAAATCAGAAGACAAAATGCTATCCAACTATGATATTAAATTTTTTTCGCCGTTTTTAAAAAAAAGAAGTTGATGTTTCTGAAGAGACGAAACGTTGTTGGAAATTTTATGTTATCTCAAAATATAAAGTGTAAGAAGTTCCCATAGAGAAAGAAGTGCTTCCAGATTGTAGATATCTTAAAAAATGTAGGAAATAAGGCAAAAAAACGAAAATCAATTTTTTCAGTTTTTCTTGAATAACTTTTAAACTAAGATGGCTATGAAAATTTTCTTTGCAGATATTTGATAAGCATCTAATTGCGCAGCTTTGCCCTAATTTAACCGACCTCGTAGCTCTTAAGATAAGCAAGATCCTCATGCATTTAATCGAATTTGGGACGTTGTCTTCTTTGCCTATAGTTTGGATAAATTTTGTATAGTATTTGAGTTCAACATATTTGTGCGAATTAGCATTTTCCGGCATGAATGCGATAAAAACTAAACATAGGTCGCAATGATCGGATCTACATTTGAAATTGTGTTGAAGAATTAGTTTTATGTTCATACGAGCCAAATTTTGACTTGTTGAAACTATGCAATGCCAAATATCATCAAAATAAAACAATTATTTGGTTTTTGATTTTTTTTACTTTGTAATTGTTTCTGTAAAACTTGCTTCTAATTTATTTAAATACAATTGTAAAACAATAATTTCCTTGTTTCCTTGTATTTCCTTGATTTTTTTTTTTTTATTCAGAACCAGTTCTAGAACTTAGTTATTTATAGGTAATTTAATTAGTAGTCACAGTAAAATGTCTTCGCCAGTTTAAGTCTTCTCAAATCATTTCGCAAGCATCTTCTAAAAACGTCACCAATTCGTAAGTATCTAAAATTTCATAAAAAAAACACCAGTTCGTAATAAGTATCTCCTAAATAAAGTCATCGATTCGTAAGTACCTAGAAAGTCCTTAAAAAGCACCGATTCGCAAGTACCTTATAAAAACGTAGTCGCCCGCGGATACACTTTCGCCTAAAAGTCGCCCCTCACGTCCAAAAGTTTGGCCACCCCTGCTGTATACAATATTGCATAGCGTAAAATGATTAATTGCTAAAATGAACCATCCCATTTTTATTCAATAAGTAGGTACTGTAGGATTATTGAAAACCCAATTAGCAAACAACAAGATAAAAAATCTTCATAGCTGCTATAAAATGTTTTATCCGCAGAAATGAATATTTAATTTACAAATTCCAATTTGCATGCTCTCATGAATTAATCGTTTCAGCTATTGATGTCATAACCCGAGTTGAGTTTGCGCATCGAAAAATTAAAAATAAAGTCCTGCAGGCATCAGTCCTTGAACGAAATAAGAGAATTACTCTGCAACGTTAAAGCTAACAATTTCACGTAATGATGTGTTTGACTCTTATTTCTTATTCTACAGTAATCCATTGAGCCTTTAAAATATGTAACAGAAAGTGTCGTTTTCTGACTTCATGTTTCACCATTAACACTAGAACGAGTGTGCGTTAGACAAATACTATGTACTTATAAAATATAAATAAAGCGAAAATTTGGCTATGAATAACAAAGCATTTATGACTTTTTGCGTCTCCCTACGAATTTCTATGACACAGATTTTATTCATATTCCTTTTATAGTTGCAGCTTATAATTATGGCAGCAGTGATCATTTGAATGTCAAAGCGTAAAGACGTGATTTCAATTGCTCTGCTCACCGAGATAAAAAGTGCTATAGTTCTTCAGGCTATCGGTAATTTAGTTCGAAAACAGTAATAAGCAAATAAATAAGGTTAAAGTATTACGAACAATTACAAACAACCTATATGTAAACCGTTTATGTTTCTTTGAAATGTGTTACAAAACGTTGTTGCTACGTTGCTAAATGTCACAGCCATCATGCAATAATAATTCACAAATCCCTTAAGCGAATCCAGGTTACTTCTTTGATCAAAATGGTCAGTTGCTGTAATCAACCTCTACCACAAAACATACAACAATTACTAATGCACTCACAACAATACCAAACTCCAGTAAATAATTATTACACTGTCTCAACAAAACCAAACATCCGCGGTCCCAACTAAAACAGCTCAAACAAATGAAATAAATGTGTGGCAACAGGTTAATGATAGGAAAAGACTACGAAGTCCAGATGAAAACAAAAATACAAGACAAACAAAAATCAGTGAATACTGGCTAAGCGGCACTACCAGAACCAGTCACAGATTCAATATCCTTTCCGAGAATAACGAAGAGGATACGAATACAGGCAAAGAGGAAAACACGGAAGAAACTGGGAGCCCAAAGCCTCCACCAATATTCATATCGCAAGTCGAGAATATTAATCCGCTCATGTCTGTACTAAATAAAACTGTAGAAAATAAGTATATACTAAAAGCCCTAGATAACGATCAGCTCAAGGTCCAACCAAAAACTAGCGAAGCCTACATTAATATCATTAAAGCGTTAACAGAAAAAAACACTCAATTCCATACCTATAAACCAAAACAAGAACGAAGTTTTCGTGTTGTTCTTAAAAACTTACACTATTCTACTGAAATTAATGCAATTAAGGAAAGCATTGAATCTTTAGGCCACGAAGTGCAAAATATTTATATGGAACAAAAAACCACATGAAACAAAGAAACCATTATCCATGTTCTTTATTGATTTAAAACAGAAAGACAACAATAAAAAAATCTACAAAATTAATATCCTTTTGAACACTAGTGTAGTGTTTGAAGCACCACACGGCAAAAGGGAGATCCCCAGTGCACCAAATGCCAGAGATTTGGACACACACAAAATTTTTGCCAAAGGAACCCAAGGTGCGTTAAGTGTGCAGAATCTCATCTCACATCAACCTGTCCAAGAAATAATAGAGACAATGTAGTAAAATAGGTGAATTGTGGAGAAAATCATCCTGCCTATTACAGGGGATGTGCAGTTCATAAACAACTGCAGCAGAAACTCTACCCCCAACTCAGAGGTAACAATAAACATAATCATTTTAGCGACAACAATGACAATAAAACTAACTTAAACGTCAACAAAACATAATACCTGGTGTAACATACGCCCAAATGACACAATCAAACCATCAGAACGCAACAACTTCTACACAACAATCAAATTATATTAATGAATTAAAAGAAATGATGAAACAATTAATCGCACAAATGGGCACACTTTCTCACTACCTTAGTAAATAAAATCAAATAATGATGCAACTAATAAACATATATGTGCATGGAACGATAACGGCTTATGGAAATATATACATGAGGTAAAACACTTCCTACCAAACAAAGAAACAGACAAATTTGATATTAAGTGATTAATAAATTTTGTCAATAAGTAACGCAAGTTAGTATAAATAGGGCATTATTCATCGGAATTTTTCCCTACATGTTCTTGTTGACACATTAAGTACATATTGTCCTTAAGGGGATAGATTGTATGGAAGAAAGTGGTTAATAATAAAAAATAAAAATAAAAATGCATAAAAATTAACACCAATAGTTTCTTGACAAAAACCATATTTCAAGTTATATTCCGAAAAAGTGTGTTACTCTTTCTAACTCGTTTCGAACAAAACAATAAATCTATTTTTTTAAATCAATACGACTAATACAATAATCTGCAAAATACATTGAACAAATGCGCCTTGAAAACTGCGTTGAGATAAAGTTGATATTTTTTATTTGAACCCGAAGTAGCTCAAGTGATCACATCACTAGAGCAAAGCTATATAACAGGACAACCCAAGCAGTTTCACGGATGTTGTCGGCAAAACAAGAAAAATGTAACTGCACGATCTCTAGAAACGACCTTCAAAGAGCCTCAACAAACGTAAGCCAATACGAAAACCTCACAAAGCTGATTTGAACTGGCAATTTTAACTTCATAGGACATCACGAAAGGTATTTCTTGCAATCACACATTGAGCAAATAAAAACGAAAACCTGTGTTGTTAAAAGATTAGCTTAAATTTACAGACTTATTTTAATTTAATTATAATTATTCCTGTTTATTATTAATAATTTTATTTCTGCAGTACATAAATTATTGTAAAAGCTTATTTTCCAATGTCATAGTTTTAAAAAACGTCAAGGAGCACGAAATACATATAGATCTTAACCTCTTTCATTGACAATTTAAATATAAAACATTTTCTGTTCATACATTCTTCAACGTCCAAGTGACTTCATATCTTGAATATGAGACCACGTAGAAAATTATGACTTGTAGCAGCACACCCGGTAAATCATCTAGATTTAAAAGTCTAGACTTTATACCTCGTTTATCTGCAGTAAAGTCTGAATCAGCGCATGCCGTTTATAACGTAAATGCTTTATCTCTTGACCACATTCAAAACGCTGAAAATTTATTAGAAAAAAATACATAAACCAATATAAAAAACAATTTTCAAGAAAAATACCTTATGTAGTTCAAACAGTTTCAGCAACTCGCAGGGTGTAGAGAGGGCAGATGCACTCAGTCCAGTCGCTCTTCACCTAGAAAGACAAATGTTTCGGTTAGTGCTGTTTATGAGCTGATAAAGACTTAGATGTTAAAATGCGATTCACTTCAACTATTTACGAAATTTTTTGTTAAAATTACTTTTCTTAAAACATTTTGGAATAAGACGCATAATCGAATTTGTATCTAGCATAAGAGAAAAAAGCTGTACCTCACACGTCACAGCAAATATTTAACACTTTTAGTAGCAGCATCATATGAAAATAGTATATTACATAACAAGAGTTGTAAGAAGCATATTACGTGCGAGTGGAAAGGTTGCGCACGGAGCCGCGTAGCGGCGAGTGCGTAGTTCCACGAGCGCATAATTGCTTTACAACTCGTGTTATGCAGCATACTTTTTCTACGATCACATAATACCTACGATTTTAACGGCTTTTTGGTTAATATAGGTACACATGTAATTACGTTGTCTTGTCAATTTTGAAGTAAGCAAGTCTACTTTGAGGTTTCTAGACAAGTGTGCGTTTTGCTTATCGTGCGTTATAACTCACTTACTACGCATGCAGGCAGTGTTTGACGTAAGGCTACTTTGATCTTTCTTGACAAGTGTGCGTTTTGCTTACCGTGCGTTAGGACTAAGCATGCAGGCTGTACGGCAAGAGTTATTTACATTAGTGGTAGTAGAAAAACAGTTTTACAAAACATATCAGATGTGACATGAAGAGTAAGTTGAGAATAAAAATACTAAACAATCAAACAGCTTTTTAAATATTAGATTTGTTCCAAGAATGCATTTTGTACTAATTCATGTACTTATAAATGAACTAGCACATGCGCCAACTATGTACTTACTAATTAAGGTATATAATTAAGTTACCTGCTGCCTTAACGCTTTAATTGCATGCTTAACAGTAAATGACATTTGTGTCTTATTGGGTTCATAGAAACTTAAAAAAGTGTATGTAAACTTTCTAAGAAAACAGAACTAATAACATGGAATCAGGAGGGCGATGCTTAGCTACAAGAGGCTACGTTAGTTGTGAACAACGCATTTGTATAAAAATTCAGCGACAGTTCTTGCCTTCGTTCATGAACTGCTTTTTACCGTCCGCAAACTAGTTCATGAATTGATCCGATCTATAACGGATCAGCCGACTAACCGTGTGATGAACAATCAGCGACGCTGCTAAAACGCTGTATAGATACTGCCGGGACCATCGTTATACTAGCGGGCCGACTCCTTACTGCAAAATGCGAGAAAAGTGGTGGGGATAAATAATAATAGGTATTTACTTGATATATATTTTTGTATCCAATATTTTAATAGATTAGTATTTTATAATCTAATATGCTTTGATATCGAACTATAGCAGTTTTTTTTTCAAACTAAACTAAACAGAAATGAAACGAATGGAGTATAACTACACAAACTGTACCATAATAGTTTGTTAGTAATAGTGTTACAATAACAGTTTTTTAAACTTCGTTATCATTGCTATATAGTTTTAGAATCTTAAGCTACAGAGTTGCAGCCCAGATTTTTTAAATTTAGCAAGTGTATGTAGGTATAACTTTTATGGTTTTGTAAGTTTACTGTGGACCATGTTAATCGGTATCTTAACCACAAATAAACTGTTAAGTAAATGATCTTATTATATTTTTAAGCTGCTAACTCGGAAATCCAATTTGCTTTAGGTAATTGTTTTTGCCTTCATAGAACGGAAGCAAATTTATGGGTTAACTATTTAATAATAATTGTGTTCAATTATATAATTTATTATGGTGTAAGTAGATAGTTAGACATCATCCGCAATATCTTATCGTAACACTTGTTGCAACCAACTCTAGAAAACGTTTAAATGTTATTTGTTCTTTGATGCAGTTTTTAAGAAATTAAATATGTAACTTTTTGTAAAGATATTTTTTTATAAAAATAAATTTAGTTTCCTTAAACAACTACAAAAAAAGTAAATCTATTAGAAATATTACATCCTAAAATTTTATATTGCAAATAAAATTCTGCTTTATCAGTCAATACTTTTTTTTAAATACCTATCTACATTTAAATGTTGAATTTCAAACAAATTAGAAAAGGTATTTTAAATTGACTGTTAAAAATCTTATGTTTAAAATACAATACACAACCGATTAAAAACAAATCTCTTTATTTTGAACAAAGGTTGGTAAAATTAAAATTAATACATATCAGTAGCTAAAGGTTTTGTAAATTTTAGAGCTAAATGCGTCCAGACTGATAACGACATTTCTAGAGACATAGGAATAATAAGTGCGTAGTAGTTTATTAGAAATTGAAACTTGCCTATACAATGAGTTTGTTCCAGCAAGAGTGTGTACGATCCGATGAACGATCAGTCAGCATGCGCAGTATCGGGGTAATCGTTAAACTAGCGGACCGACTCGTTGAATTTTTGATTGGTGGGGATAAAGGCCGATGCCGAATACTATACGCCTGGCTATGGAATATAACGTAAATTATACGTTAATAATTAAGAATTTCTATTTTTTTATTATATTTTATTTATAATTTATAGAAACAAGTGTTATAAATATTTTAATATATAATAATTAAACGATGGTGTGTAACTACTTCCATTGTAATTACTTTTACATCCAAGAACGCAACATTTAAAAGACATTTTTTGTCATTATTAAGCATTCTAAAACATCAACGTAAATTTAGAAACATGAATGTAATTTGAAATGATGTTATCATATTTAAACAATAACAAACGCATCCAAAAATTGGACGCTACGGAAAAAAAGATGAAGCTTAAATTAACACCATCGAAATAAAACACTTCAGAAAGATTGCGGGGAAAACTAACTGGAACAAAATAAGAAACGAAAACATTTGAGAACTAACAGAACAGGAACCAATAATAGAAAAAATTAAAAGGAAACAACTAAACTGGTATAGCCAGCCATTTAGTGAGAATGAAACCTCACTGAATCACAAGAAAAATAATGGAAATTGGAAAACCATCCAAAAAACAAAGAAGGAGACCAAGAAGAAAATGGAAAGACCAAATAAGGAAAGTGGGATTAGAAAAACAAGAAACAGTAGAGGAAATAAGAACACTAGCAAAAGACAGAAGGGATGGAGGGTTACTTCCTCTGACGCTTGAAAAGGCAAAGGGAGTTTAAGAAGAAGTAGTGGAAATTTATGTTATGAAAAACTAATTTTGGATTATTTTAGTGTTTTTCTTTGAGACACTGCATTACATTGCTGTACCGATAAAATATATACCTACTATACTGCTTATAAAAAAAATCGTATTGCGTTTCGTATACCTACCTAATAATAAACAAACCTATTTAAAAGCATACGTATTCTTGTAAAAATCTTTATACACATCGCCGTAACAATAAACAATAATATAAAACTCATTTACTAATAGGACTATTTATAGCACCTTTATAGCGAGCAGCGTGATATTAAACCTTCCGAAATTTCACCCCGATCAATCTGTCTTTCTATTTGACCTTTATTGTTTAGTCCAAACAAACATTAAAGCAGAAATTTAACTAAAATCTGGGATCATTTGCAAAACAAACTTAAAGCAATATCAAAGTCGTCAACAAGACATTTTACAGATATTCTCACTTATTACAAAAACAACATGAACGCTTTTTGCAGTATCGAAAAACAATAAAACCAGCGTCGATCTCTTCCTGAAAAATCAATGTCAGTTACGTTACGGATTATATTTATAGGACTACATTAAAAAGGGTCATGTCAACTTAACAAAACATCAAATTAAAACGCTGAATCAACAAATACAGCACAAACTAAAAATCTAATTGGAAATATACTTGAAGCTTAATATATTTTAATTTTAAAAAGACAGCAAGGTACAAAAATAGAATATGTGACTAGGTAATGTTAAGCAAAAACACTTATGGAATCCATTTAAGCTAATTTCAAACATTTCAAATAATTATAGTCTTTATTAAGAATTACACATTCTAATTTGTTTTGTTTTCATTTTCTTCTTTTTATTAGACAGTGCTGTAGATAAATATTGTCGACGAATATTATAGTTTGAGTTAAAAGGAAATGGAAAGTGACATTCGCGGTATACCTAAAGGTACATTTGCATGGAGAGTCTGAGGAAAACGGCGAATAACCCAAGATAGTCGATCGCTCGATACGGAATGTCATCCGTGAATCTCCTGAATACGAAGTAAGAGCACCACTAACCGCATTTGCTGTTGCATACCCCTGTCCCATAGTGAATGTAGATTTTTTTTAACAAAGGGAACATAAATGTTGCCTTGAATGCACCAAACAACATCTGAATAATAAATCAGAATTGGAGTCAAATAAAAAATAATAGAACACTTGATAGATATTTCTGCAAAATATTCTTAACTCCTTTTTTTAAAATGGTAGACGTTTCGCAGTTAAAAATTACATAACCATAATATTTCTTACGTAATAGTCAAATTGAATATTAAAAGAAATTATCAAACTAAAAAGATAAGGGAAGAACAAAACGCATTTAGGGAGAAATTTATTGCAACAAAAAAAGAAACGAAGAGCTTAGAAAAAAGATGCTCAGCTTAGAAAACAGAATAGAATAAACAGAAAAAAATAAAAGAAATATAACATTGTGATAAAAGGAGCAAAATTTGATAAAAGGAACGGGACAGCAGGTATGGAAGAATTCTAAATCAAAATTTAGGAATCAAAGTAGATATCAAAAAGACGTATGAGGTGGGTCAAAAATATGGAAAAAGTATGACAATAGCAACAATAAGTAAATGGGACAAAATAAAGATAATGCCGTATAAGAGCAGGTCAAAACGTTTACATAGACAATGACCTAACAGTAAAAGAAAGAGAATACAAAAAAAAATCAGAGAAGAGGCAAAAAAGAAAGAAAAAAGGGCTAAAAAGTCAGAGTAGCTTATCAAAAACTAATCTTTATTTTGTTTTGTACAGCCCCATAGTTGTAGGCCGTATTATGTCCAAACAGGCCTTAGCACCTGTTGGTATAGGAGCAATTTGTTTTGGATAGAAAGCTGGGAATTTCTTCTTATCAGCCAATACATATCTCTATACTTTATCTTCAGCTGTTCCGTTTTCTTTTTGACGTGTTCCTTCCTTTTTAACTTGACGTCTAGTTTAGGCCAAGATATTTAGCTGTCTTTTTGCAAGGGATTATATTATTGTTTAGATACACTGGTAGGTAGTTTATTCTTTTGTTGGTGAAATTAACGTGAACAGATTTTTCTTCGTTAATTTTCATATGCCACTGTTTTGTCCATGCATATATTTTATCAATTGCGCTTTGGAGATTTTCTGTTGTTTATGGTTGCTAGTGTAGTTAGAACTGCGGTGTCGTCAGCAAATGTGGCGAGTTTTACGTTTTGTGTTTCTGGAATGTCATGTATATACAGCAGGTACAATACCGGTCCAAAGACACTTCCTTGAGGTACCCCTGCTCTTATAAACCGAAGTTCTGAGTATTCGTATTCCATTTTGACCTTAAACGTTCGCTGAGATATTGAACAGGAAGCATTTTCTTTAATTTCATTAGTAATCCTTTATGCCAGACTTTGTCAAATGCTTTAGCAACATCGAGGAATGTTGCCGAACAAATTTTTTCATCTTCTAAAGACTTATCTATGTCATTTATTATTCGATGAACCTGGTCTACGGTGGAGTGTTTGCCACAAAATCCAAACTAATGTGGTGGAATAAGTGGTTTTCTTTCGATTATGATGTTCATCCTTTTTAAAAGCAGTTTTTCAAAAAGCTTTGATATTATAGGTAGAAGTGAAATTGGTTTACACAATATAATCTCATCGATCGGTTTCCCCGGTTTTGATAATATTATTACTTCGGCTGTTTTCCATTTTGTAGTCGGAAAGCAGCATTTATTAGTTTTGCAAGTTTTACAATACCTTTTTTTGGTAATCGCTTAGGATCTCTCCAAAATATGGAAAAAAAAGTATCTACTTGTTTTCTTCAATCACATCTGCATCTCTTGCCACATGCTAGTTTCCCCATTCGCTTATTTTGTAACGATGTTTGCTTTTGAAACTATATAATCGTACGAAAGTGGCGCATAGAGTAACAGTATGTAAAGACTGTAATGGTAGCTCAGCTGGAAACCACAGCCCGAATACCAATTTAATATGTTAATTTAATGTATGTTGCATTATACTATAGTACCTAATCTGTATTTTATTAAAAAATATTGAATACAATTTTTAACATAATATGACGAACATATTACTGAGATACTTATCTACAAACGAATAAAAATGTAACAGGACATAACGAGAAGCGTTTAGGATTCACTGACGCGGCGCTAACACTGAAATTCTGTTAACCATTGAATATGATCCCTTGAACTACGAACGATTAAACAGAACTAAAGCTGTTCTGTTAATTCAGGTCAACGAATTCTTGAAATTCATCATGGTTAAGCACAGTTTGCGTGAAACTTGGCGTGTAGTAGTCACAAATTTCATCAACGTAACGAAGATAGTTTAAGATGTAAAGGGAGTCTAGCCAAGCAATCACAAATATTAATAAACACTTCCTTATCAACATACGGCCCATTTAATCAATCTAGGGACTTACCCAGCTTCTTACACTGTAAAACGAAAGGCAGCTTACGTTGAAATAGATCAACGTTTCAAATTAGCCTTTACAACATAATTGTACTTGCGTAATTAATTTTTATTAAACTCCAAGGATATTATAAAGGTATATTTTTATATTACTTGCAAAAAAAATTAAGTTTATACAACTATTAAGAAATCTATTAAATCGAAATAAAATAGCTTTCTTTGAAAAAGGCTCATAAAACTCATAAAATGTTATGCACATAAACTTATTTCTTTTAAAATCAGAAATAATGAACTAGGACCTAACCGGGAAATGACTCTTAATCGCCTTTTTCATTGGTGCCGTATCCAAAGCCATTTTTCATTTAATTTTTTAACCCTGCTGTTCTGTTCGTATTTGCTGCGCGCTTGTACCGTTCGGGTATATATGACCCGATACCTAATAACATAACAAAAATAGCTTTATAACAGATTTATTACTAAATAAATAAACACATACACATTGTAAATGAATGAAATAAATTTAAACATATTTTAAATGCAATAAATAAACTTAAGCTCACAAATATAAAAAAAATAACAGTTCAGTGTCTGAAATATATGCTATAAAATGTTACATTTTCAATTTTTTTTGCAATTGGGGCGAATATAAGGTGACATGTACCTTGCAAATGTATTTATTACAGTAAGAACACAACATATTTGTCTTATGATCATTTTTCGATGAACAGAATTTACACCGTGCGCGTTTTACACCACTAACTGTTGCTCCAGAAGATCCCGAGGCCGAGTTTTGATTTGTACTTTTCTGCATGTTTTCGACTATTTTACGTGATTCTACAGTTCTTGGCATGTGTGTCCTATTAACTAAGTTATATTTGATAAGTGACATTCCCAATTCCTCCAGGAATAACATTCGTTTCGTCAATTTTTTTTCGTGTCATCCTAGATTTATGGCAGTCCATAAAACAAATGCATTATAAGCTGAGCTATCGAGTATATTATAAAAAATTATTAACGGCCAGCGGTTGGTTTTAAATTTGCACGTGTAAGTATTTACAAGCTGATCAAGGGTGTCTACAGCCCCTTTAGTTGCATTGTACTCTAATATCATTTCAGGTTTTTTATCATCTCTAGTACTAACTGCTCTATCATTATGCAATGTACTCATTAGAATCACGTTTTTATTTTTTTTTAGGAATGTAGTTTACTATTGTCGTGTCCTTTGTAAAATAAAATGATGAACTATGCACCTCTTTATTACACAAATTTTCTGGCTTATTTTTTCTAATTGTCCCAAGCATTGTAATTTTTCTCTTGAGAAGAAATTGGCCTAAATTATAAGATGTAAAAAAATTATCGCAAGTTACATTATGTCCTCTCAATTCTGTTGTTAGTTAGATCACTTACTACTCGCATACCTTGGTTTCTTTCTGGTAGCGCTCCTAATTCTTTACCGGTATATATTTGAGACTTTAGGACGTATGACGTTTTACTGTCACACAAGGTTCATATTTTTATTCCATATTTTGATGGCTTACTTGGAATGTACCTACTGCTTGAAAGGACAGCGGCCGCGAAATCCAACTACCTAACTGTTCGTCTACAATTATATTTTCATCAAGCTAATATAATTTTGGGAGCACTTCCACCCATTTTTCCCATATTTCTCTTATCGCCGCAAGTTTATCTCTGCTTCTTCTTTCTTGACGGGTGGATTTATTGTCAAATCGTACAACACGCGATATAGTACAAAATGTTTCTAAAGACATTGTTGCACGAATAATGTTATTCCACAAGCTTTTAGTCGATTCCCCGTACGATTTGTAAACTCCTGCTAGTAACAATAGTCCAATATATGCTTGAAAATTGGCACTATCTAAACTTTTCCATTTTTTGTTAAAAACTCGTTCACCTTCAATGTTTGTCATTTTTATCATTTCTTTTTCAATGTTTGAATTGAAAATTGTTGTAAATGCACTTTTCACATCTGATATTCTTGAAGTAGCGTACCTCGTAATACCTGGAGTATTTTTTATAACATTTGCAGAAGATAACCGTCCTTGTTGCTGTGGAGGTTCAAATAACTACTCTATGGTACCATTCTTTGATTGAACTGATTGAATGCACTGGAAAGCAGCAACAGGCAGTGCAGGAATAACGATATCGTTGTCAGAAGTACTACTTTCACCTTCGTCACTAGTGTGATTTTCATATTCCGATAAATCTTCGTCGGTGTCAGATAATTCTTCAAGCAGTTCAGCATCAGTCAGAGGTCTACGATTTGCCATAATTTGCAGTAAAACTATAACACTTTACTTACCTACTACCCAACTAAACTGAAGGCGTATATGCGAGTTCGTTTATTTTATAGCTAGGGCTAATAAGCAAGTCAAAACTTGTTGAAACTTGTAAAGTCTGAGCACATTATAATCGACTTGTATCAACGTCTGTAAAACAGCCTCGTAAAACACACAAACGTTTGTATAGCTATTTAAATTCAATTAGATTTTCACATCGGGTCATATTGACCCGAACGGTACATTAATAAGAACTTCGAAAAAAAAATGTTGTAAATAAAAAATGCATTTATGCAAAATAATAGTGCTTAAGTATAAAGTAACAAAGTCGTAAAAACTCAAAATAATATCTCCATTGGATATTTTATTATAAGCACTTAAAATTCATTTTGGGTCATATATACCCGAACAGTACAGCAGGGTTAAATCTAAACTAAAACTAAATCCAAACAATATTTTGCAGCTTTCGGAATAACTTTTGAACCAAGCAAAACATGGTAATTTACGAGTAATTTTCAGATTTTAGTTCAGTAACAAATTTTGCGGACTTATGCGATGAGCGAAATTCTCAAACTCAAATTCAAAACACCTCATATAATCTTCCTGTGCCTTTAATACTATATTACGATTCTTATAAATTGAACTAGACCTAATTTAACATCAACAATAATTACCACAAAAAAATCGTTGTTAAGAAATTTGCAGTAAAATACTCGGTGGAAAACCTCAGGAGTCAGGACCGTTCGACGCTTCAATGTCACTTAGGTAACAAATCTGTAAAGTGATATTAACGTTCCATCCATATACATCGAGTTAATAATAAATGGAAGAGCGGAACAAATTGATTTATAACACTTGCTTCTCTTTTAGTACATTATGTGACTCTGGGAGTGTGTATAAAACAGCTGCAAAATAAATATGATTTAAACATGTGTATACTATGAAAGTTATGTTAAAACATAGACCACAATTTTCTGTTTCTATTTTTGTATTCTTTACACCTGCTTCAATGGAATATCATAATATTTAATTGATTCAGCTCTATTCTAAATGCTACTATAGTGAACATAATCGTTATTAATTTAAAATTTTGTGACTATTTTTACATCTAATATGTAGTTTTTTTTATTGGATAACTTTTAAAATTTCATTAGGGCGTGCAAATATCTAGATGTTATTTTTATCCATGTATTTCTTCACTTATTTTTCATATAATCGGTTTACATTCGAAAGCATTGCTGAAATTATATCACATGAACTCAATCAATATCCCATCCCACCACTCTTCTCAAAGAAATACTTCGTGACTAAAAGCCAGCAATTCTGTTACACCCATTTTCCTAAAAGTATTCGCTGTTTGTGCAGTAATAAATATATGGTTTTTTTTTCAATGCCTCCTAAGGAGATATACCAATAGGTATACACTAACAAGGGAGGGTCACGATACGTTGTCGCTAGAATTTGATTAATGCTGTGTTTATTGCATCAAGGACATCAAAACTAAATGGTTTCCAGAGTTATACGTGCCACTAGCCATTTCCTTCGAAAAAATAGGGGAAAAACAGAAAAATTGGTATAAAAAGGTGATTTTTGCGATCGCGTTGGCTATGAAACCGTCAGAAACAGAATAATAATTCTTCTATTTACCAATGCGCGCATTCTTTGCAAGTAAAATGGTGCAAAGTTTTTGAAAAAATCTTGAACGGTTCCGGAGAAAATCGTCAAAAACGAAAACCCTGCATAAGCGCTATGATTTGAGAAGTATATCTGTATAACTAGGTATATCTATCTAGTATGCGACTTGCATAGGCGTTTAACATAGGGAAAACCGTTTTTACAAATGCCTCGATTTTTGCGTTTTTCTCCGGAACCGTTTAAGATTTTTTCAAAAACTTTGCACCATTTTACTTGCAAAGGATGCGCGCATCGATAAATAGGAAAATTTAGATTTTGTCTCTGACTGTTTCATGGCCAACGCGATCGCAAAAATCACCTTTTTATTATTCATCTTTTCAGTTGTTTCCCTATTTATCCGAAAAAAATTGCCAGTGGCACGTATAACTCTGCAAAACATTTAGTTTTGATGTTCTTGTTGCAATAAACACAGCCTTAATCACATTCTAGCGACAACGTATCGCGACCTTCCCTGGTAAGCATTTTAATAAAGTTTTATTTAACGATGAAACCAATGAACGGCACACAGTAGCGTAGCTAGGGGGACGGGAGGGGGCTGAAATATAGTGTTACTTTTTTGGAATTTATGTGAATTTTATGTTTATATTTATATTATTATTTTTTTTGTAATTTTGCTAAATATAATAATATGTATGTGTTCCTTTCCGTAAATGGAAACTATTAGTTAAAGTTTTTACCCTTAGTTTTAATAAAAATTCTTGGGGGTGGGGGCGATCTGATTTTAAAAAAAAATCAGAATATGTTCTACCATAAAACTGTAATTTTGGATGACAGGTCAAAATAAAGGTCAAAGGTCACGTATTTTTCCGCTCGCGGGGAGACTGCTATAGGGGGTTGACCCCCTCTTCAGTCGTTAGAGGTACAAGGATAATGGGTAGGGATGTGGATAGTCAAGGATGGGCAAGGATAGGTGGAAGTACTGCCACAGCATTTGCCTTAACCATAGAGGAAACCACCTGAAACCTCTACAATGACAGTCGACCCTGGGAATCGAACTCAGGACCTCCCGATTACAAGTTAGGTTGTTTTACCAACCAGCCACCAAGCTCGGTTGGATGACAGTAAAGTACATTACATTATCTAATTTAAAACACGTTTGAAAATCTAAAATCCTGCGGCGCATTTTGCCTTTTCCCCCACTTTTTTGTATCGATCTCTCTGTGCTTTTGGAAAAGTCAAGAGTTGGCAACACTTACTGAAAGGGGCGGCACAATCTCTACTAGTAAAACTGGAGAATGGATCAATCTAGATAAGTCTTCCTTAGGTATTAACACATTTTACTGTGGTTACCATTATTAATTACAATCATAATCTCAATAGCAACAATGGTAACCGTAAAATTTGTTTATACCTAAGAAAGATTCAGCTGTTTACATTTTCCCATATTAGTCATATTTAATATTCACATCGACAACTATTTACACATTTTTAAATTTGCAAAATTAGCACAAGAACAAAAGGTTTTACCCAAAAGTTTCTATTATTTTTGTGTTATAATAAAACTATAATCAAATTCACTATCGTGGCTACTTTAATATCTTTTTTTTTTAAACAGACTACGATCGCGTACAAGGTCTTCTTTAAGAACTTGATAAAAACTTGAGCTAGAGTAGGTAGCGGATAATAATTACTTCGCAAACTGTAACCTCCTTCTTTATAGGTATGGAGCATCCCCTATTTGAACATCCGAAATCTGTACTATATTTCAAGCGTGCATTTTTGTCTCTTCCAGGCTTTGTGGTGCGAATATACTGCTGGAAATTCCTAAATAGGAAGCATTGTACATATCGATATTACAAAGCGTTGAGGTATTGCAAAAATGTGATCACGGAGTAAAATATGTCATCGAAAAAGTAAATTCTGAATACTCAATATTTTATGAACGACAAACAATTAGGTTATTACTCTCATAACACATAAATTCCGGAGATGAACAATTACAGCCCTCACAATTTTCAATAAAGGATGTGATAAGCAACCTAATTAAAATCAGTTTATAGTCTGTTAACACTTATTTTACTTCCATTATTAGTATAACAAAGAAAATGTATTTCTATATTAAATACTCACACGTATTAAAATCACCAACAGTGACATAAAAGCATTACAGTATCCATTTTTAATCTGTTTCGCGGTCGAAATGCTCGTAAAAGATTAAACTGTATTATGGAACCTTTTTTAATGCTGATATAAATGTTATAACTAGCTAAAGAGGACATTTAAGTTCATATTCTAATACTTAATTAAGGTTTTCAGTGTGAAAATGTTACGTGTAACATTATTAAGTATAAATGAAGGCCGGAGTAGATCTTATGCATTAGAAAGTAGGGACATACTCTTGCAAGCGTCAACCAAAGCGTTGGCCAATGGCAATTTTTTATAATGTAATTTTGGCCCTAAATGCCTTCATAATATTTAATAAGGAACATTCAGATTATAAAAGGGACGTTACTCATAAAATAAGAATTTTCTGGAAAGATTTAGCAAAAGAACTGGTAATTCCAAAGATGAAAAACAAAATCCTAAATTACAAAAGTGTGTGAAGGAAAGCATAAAAAAATTCATTACAATTTCACAAAGCAACGAAAACCAACATGAAATTCCAAAACGTAAAAGGAGCTTTTTGTTCCCATTCAATATTAGCCGAAAAAGTATGTTAGTGTGTGTCAAATGCAAAAACAACGTATGTAATGAAAATTCGATTAAAGTTAGCAATTCATGTAACGTTTAGACATTATTTTTTAAGCGACATTTGTTAAAAATATTATTCCAAGTTGTTCAGTAGTAAGTATTATAAAGTGTTTATGTATTCATTAGCAAAAATACATACTAAAATAATATTAAAAATTATTTTTTAAAAAATTACATCTAACTGGGCCTCGCAGGCCCGAGCCGTGTGAAAGTGTATAAATTTTCAGGCGTGCATCCTAAAGTGAAGTTATACCGTTTAACTCAATACAAATTAAATCAGTAGGTACATGCATCACACAATTTAAAATTATGAAACTTCCTACCAGTTTTCTTCATTGCATTTTTGTTTTTCAATGATTGATTTAAAACGAAACCTAACCTAACCTTTTTTTAAACTATTTCTTTGATCAAGCCTAAACTGGCGCGTATTACAGTTAAGAATTCGATGAAACACTGAAAGAGACATCAAGACTATTTAATTTTATTGGTGTCATCAAAGAAACGCTCTCCAGTGTAATATATCACGAACTTCAACGGACAAATCTTTCGTGACGCCATCGATTTTATTGTCTCTTTAACCTTTATTTGATATCGGCCTGCCGCAACCAAACAAAAACTTTATCTCAAAAATATTGATAACTTATAATTCAATTTGGAACAAAATAAAACACACAAACGAGAAAAGATTCAAAGATAAAAGTTCTCTCAACAAAATTTTAATCAATAAAATAATTTACGATACATTGAAATATTTCTTAATTAAAATTGTATTGATTTTTTCACAACATGAACAAGCTGCATGAACCAAAGGTGGATAAAGATATTATTTATTACCTGCCACGTGCAAAGCTATAATTTCAAATATGATTTAAGGTTATAGTTACTTGTCGGATCTGACCCGACCCAAAGTCGGAAATCAAAGAAAGATGAAGGTTTCAATGGACTTGCGCTCTAATGGTTAATTAGACCAAGGATTTGCTTAAAGGAACATAACATAAATGTTAACCGAAAACAGTAGAATTAAAATATTCATTTATTATTAATCAAAACAAAATATTTGCTTTTGAATTTCATTTTGGTGTCCCCTTTACATTGGGTGCTCAAAGTTGTATAAGGCTTGGATTCAAAAATAACATCTACAAAAAAAGTTGTTGAGTAAAAACTCATAAAAACGATGCGATTTCTCTTAATTTTAGACTTCAAATTTTTTTCTTAAACAATAGATACTTCTAGATTTGACCATGTTATAGCCTTGTTTTGTAAGCCTAGAGGTAAGTTTTATTTGGAAGTGCTTCGTTCTGAAAAAGATCTGTTCACATAAGTACTTGCATACGAAAAGTTATAAGATTTTGCTATATACGAGTACGTTCTTAAATTGATAAATATACCATTTTTTACATACTTTTAGTAAAATTCAGACTTCACTAAAATAGATTTTTAAGCCACATAATAGTTATTTACGTAACAAGACCGGAAAGTGGTACTTTACTGGACGAGTCAACACTTTGTGGACGAGCCCTAGACGAGTCCTGAAAGGATACGAGTCCAGTAAAGACACTTTACGGGTGTGCTACGTCCAATATTTTTTCTGCGTCCGCCACTGACACCAAAATCACTATCGTCACCATCCATAATTAAACAATAACTTAACAAACGCGTGTTTGACAGCGCAAATCAACAAAACAACTCATCACCATAGCAACCACCTACTTTGCGGCCTAGGGCGATAAAGACAACCCATCACCATGGCAACCAGTTACTTTCTGGCCTAGACCAGTAAAAATGTATTTTTCAGCCTAAAACTAGAAAGTAAGCGAAAACGCAGCAGCGCCATCTGTGCATGTTCGTTGAGAAGCTTGCTACTTTAACCGATCGGTGGTACAGGAGTTGCTACACTATATTGCGCACAATAAAGAACTCGATGGATCATAAGTGGCCAACAAGATATGGTTTAAGTAACCCTGCATCACATGCTGACGAAAAATTACTACAATTCTTATTTTCACGTCTTAAGTACCAGTTACAGACTTAAAAATTAAAACCGCGCTATTTAGTAGTAATTTCCATTTAAAAAATTATTTCGCGTTACAGCTTCTGTTTCGGTATTCATTCTTAAATACAGGGTTCTCGTTTTTCGAGGGCCACTATGGGGATCTCGTAAACGGTAAGAGTTACGACTTTGGTTAAATTGGAGCAAAGTTGTATATTCAGGTGCTTAATAATTTGAAGCAAACAGAACTTATCTAGCTCTTTTAGTTTTTGAGATATAGAGAAAAAAGTAAAAAAGTGGAAATAACGAGTTATGCCTTTTATCTGCGTTAATGACTTCTAATAAGCAAAAGGCGTAAACAGATTTCTGGACGTTTTTTGTAAACTATGAACACTTATATTATTTGATTACAAAAATTTTGTTACAAATAATTGTATGCCAAATAAGGATTAAATACTTATTTTAGAGAAATTTATTACTTAACCAAAGAAAATATTCTAAAAATATTTGCTAATAAGCGAACAATGTTAATGCATTCCTAACATATTTATTAATACCTACTTTTTTAAATAAATCCCTTAAATAGTAATTTCATGCGGTTTACTTACATGCTTCCAAGGAAAAAGGGACAAAGACAATTATTTACCATGCCGATTAGGATTTGTTTTAAATAAAATATTCGTTTTTGCCATTTTTAACAACAATTGTTTCAAAAATGTGCCAAGTGTTATACATTGTCGAATTCAGAATAAAATGCTCTACAAATTGGCGTTAAAATCAGATATAGCGTCCATAAGAAAAAATTGACCTGATAATGGTTTTAAAAAAACGAAACGTCGCACGGAAAATATAATTGGGGATTCAGATTTCTTGCAAAAAGTGGCCATGAAAAAGTTTTTACAGAAATGAAATTCGACATCAAGTGAAAAGGTTACGGGCAAAAAACAAAAATCCACTTTCTTCCCTATATCTCAAAAACTAAAAGAGCTATATAAGTTCTGTTTGCTTCAAATTATTAACACGTTAAGCGCCATTTGTATCCATATGGATACAAATCATTTTTGCCAAACGGGCCACCTGTATTCATTTGGATACAACAGCCTACATTTAGATTCGGCTGCCTGCATTCTTAAACATACATGTATTACATATAACTATACCAGAAAAGGTTTTAGGGTGGCCCGCTGGAACAGTAAACCTTGGTGGTCACGATTTTTTTACCCACATTGATATTAAAAAAAAAAAAGTTTTATGATACAAATTTATTCACACAAAAAAAATTTAAAAACTGGTTAAAATGTTATTATTTTGTTGTGAAATTTTTTTATATTACTTAAAGGCAATTTAGAAACGTTAATTTAGAAAAAAAATTGATGGCCAGAAAAACCTACTTTTTTTTAACATGGTGGCGCTTAACGTGTTAAGCGCCTGAATATACAACTTTGCCCTAATTTAACCGAAGTCGAAAAACGAGAACCCTGTATAAAGTCGCTTTTAGCCATGGTTTGCATTATTAAAATAACTTAGCAACAAATCTTTGTCAATTTTTTTGCAAACTGTCAAGTGTAATCAAGCATGCATTATATTTTCGGCTGCAGGAATTTAAAAGAAAAACAAAATCAAGAAACCCCGCAAATCTCCGTCAACTGTATCAAATAAAATGAAAATGCTGTACAACGGTAATATATTAAAGTATCCTCAGCTGGTGGCATCATAAAAATCTTACACATTTTCTCTTGGCTATCGATCCGACAAAGAAATATTTGGTTCAACGAAGAATCATAGATTCGCCCACATACCCTGCTGCCAGACCGACTATCTATCACGTCGACCCGAACATTGTAGTCTTAACTGCGCTCCAAATCTCAAATACACTAGAAAAATGTAAACACACGATATCCTTTTTTTAAATTGTAGGGACAAAAAAAAGTTTTTAAACATAAATCATATTAGATTAAAACTACAGTATATGTATATGTAATTAGTAAAGAACTAGAGCATACATACACGTAAAAAAGTGATTAACATACGAAAGGGGGTTTGTTGTAGGGTGGAAGAACAGAGAATTGACATGTACGGATTTACAAACAAAATTAAGAAAGTTTTACCCTAATTATAAATATCTTTAGTTAAAAGTTATACCTAATATTTCTTTTTGAGGAAAAGCTAACATAATTTCTACAATGAAGAGATGAGAGTTTTGAAACTAGTTAAATTATGCTTCAAAAAGAGGTGCTTCTCACAAATATAAAAGATAAAACAGCGTGTTATTGTCTGCAACAAATGGGGAAAAAATTTATCAATTTTTTCGAAAATTTTATTCTTGATAAAAGTTGGTGAATGACCTAAAACTAATTTTGAGAGGTCAAAAAGTTCAATAAAAAGCATAGGAAATTAAATTTTAGCAATTTTACAAATATTCGCAGAAGCAAAGTTCCCTTATTTTAAGAACTACAAAAAGTTCACAGAAAAAAGTTGTTTGGAATTCAAATTTAAGTCTTAATATAAAATTTGACGTTTAATATTTTTTTTAATAGTAGTTTCAACATACAAAAAGTCTGCAACAAATGGAAAAGTATTTTATTATCGATTTCTCGGGAAATTTTATTCCTGGTAAAAGTTAATGCATGATCTAAAACTAATTTTAAGTCAAAAAAAAATTACGAATATTCATGACACTAGATTTTAGCGATTTTAGATATTCCATTTGCTGCAGGCTTTTTGAATATTAAAATAAGTTAAAAAAAAACTGTAGCCGAGTAAATGCTGCAGAAATGGGATTTCTAAGAAAAATCCAAGGAAAAACCAAAAAAGATAGAATCAAAAATAAAACGTATAGAGAACAATTAAGATTAAAATCTGTTGAAACAAAAATACAAGGAAGACAGCTAGGATGGTTGGGTCACATTCATAGGATGAAAGATGAAAAATTTACCAGAATAGCTTATGAAGCAAGATCACAGGGAAAAACCAAAAGAGGTACACCGAGAAAAACCTGGCAAGACGAAGTTAAAAAAGCAGCAACGGATAGAAACATCAAATGAAAAGACATACAAAATCTAGCACAATAGAGAAAAATATGGAAAAAAGTCAGCACAACACAATTCAACAGTTCTACACCTAACAGTAGAAGGACTCATGACTAAATAATAAAAATAAAAATTGGAAATTTTAATATTAAATTTTATGTTAAGTCACATATTTCAATACTAAACAACATTGTTATAACTTAAAATAAGGCTCTTTACTTTAGACAATATTTCTAAATCGCTAAAATTTTGCGTCATACGAATTTTAAAATTGTTTCTAGGCCAGGGGTCCCCAAATTTTTTAAGTGAGTTGAATTTAAAAAAAAAAAATGTTTACACGAAATAGCTGTATAAATATAACAAGAATAATAACGCAAGTTTAACTAAACAAATAGATTTTTCTTAATAATAAAGTAATGTCATTATCCAACAAATAAAATATTTTTTTACTAAATTGAACAAATAAGTGTTCACAAAATTAGAATTAATAATAATCAATAATATCGTCAAATATTAAAATAGTTCATATGAGAACAAGGTAATTGTTTTGTTGATGCCTAAATTACTCTTATCAATATTTGGTGTCAAATTTTAAACTCGATTTAAAAAAAATATATGCAAATAATAACTGTCTATTAGTTTCAAGTGGATTGTTTATTGAATATGTTTATTCTAAAAATGATTATTCGCAGATGTAAGTAGTACTGCCTAATGCAGCAAAGACTTTTTTAGAAATACAAAAAAAAATTATAAACTTAAAAAATATATTCAGCACATTATGACTTATTATTATGTCCGATTTTTTACACGACGTGCGTAATATGTTATTTGCTATTCCAGAAATTATACAATATTAATTATATTATATATAATAATATATATATAATAATATTATTAGTACGTAACATTTTCATTTACACCACCAGTAACTTATAATTTTAATTAAGCTACCTGTATTTTAACGTAATTACACGAAGCTCAAATTAATTACTACTTGCAACTAAAATATTAGTTACAATATAACTGCTCGACGACAAACGAAGAACAAACAATAAAGCCTTGAAATAAAATTGAGCAGTTTTGATTGCCAATTCATCTCATAAATTACAGAAGCTTTGTATAAAACATTACGAAATTAATTACCGTAAATTTGTAAAAATAAATACTTTTTTGTTTAACAAAACAACGCTTAATTAATCAACGCTGACTTGATTTTATTTTTGTTTTTCTGGAAAATTCCACTTCACAAATGTAAATTAGCAATAAAGCCACTGCAACGAATCCAACGAGCTTTTCCTGTTTTTGTTTTGTTTGTACCAATAAAACTATAGACGTATTCTAAGAAAGTTGGCGCAATACTTTAGGGCTTCTTGCTATCAGATTCTGAAATGATTTATTACAAAAATAAAAATATTTTAACATGAATAAAAATTGTGGGTTATTACCCACACAACTGATTATTTTCACTTAATATTTGCATTAATAAATGTTGAGGACAATTAAATATTTAGATTAATGTTTAGCACGCACATCAATATTAAAAATTTATTTTAATTAACAAAAAAAAAACATTAAAGATATTCCACAATTCAAAGATTCTTGTGAACTTGTTTTAAACCAAACAATTTTTTAAATTTTTTGTTCGACTGCATCAAAGATGCAGTGAGTTTAGGAATTTACTTATAAATCACTTCCTTCATTTATTAAAGTTTTGTTTAGTTTTAATTTCAATATTTGCTCTTTTAGCAAATCAGAATAAAAAACCCCTAAGTCGAAGCAGCATTATGTTATGAAACTCGTAAGACATTTAAATTGTTGGAAAGTGAAATAAGATAAATTATTTTTAATTAAACACATAACCTTGCGTCGAATATGAAAGAGTAATCAAAAATTTTTAAAAGCGACATTACAGAAAGCGGGGGTAATGATAAAATGCGCCGCGGGCGATTTTTTTTTAATTTTAGATATTGGAAATTGCAGTTTGACACACAAACACCTAATTAAGCAAAATTTTTGCGAAGTTCCCAAAAATTTACAATAAATTTAAGCACTTCTGCATTTCCTGCAAGGAATAAAAGTAATAATACAAAATTAATTAAATTAAGTTTTTAATAATGTCATTCATTCATTCATTGAGCCGTATAATCCTAGGGATTATGGCTAACACCGAGGCGTTGTTGTAGATCCATTTAATGAGGTGGATCAGTCCTCTCCTCTAATTTTCAAGCTCATTAGTTCTGGCTGCCTCCGTTATTTTCTTCCATTCTTTCCTGTCTTTGCATTTAATTATCTAATTCTCTCGCAATTTCTTCCAATTTACCTATTCGCAACATGGTTTTAACATTCCATGTTGCAATCTTTATTTGTTCGTATTTACTTATTTCTTCCTTTTTTCCCCTCTTGTTTTCTTGTTTTTCTTTATTTTTATTCTTATTTGTGTCCTTATCCAGTTTCATTGCTTCGGTCGTTTCTCCATTTTCCTGTCCTTTGCTATTTACCGTTATTAGTTTTTTGACCTTTGAGTCAATTTATTTCGCTCCTTACTGTACTTCTCCAATTCTTGAGCCTCTTTATTCCAGTTCCAAGTTTCTTCATCAATTATTAACTTTAGGAAGCCTATCTTAACATTTTTACCACTTTGCCGTTTTTCTTTAGCTATGTTTCTGATTTTTCCTTGTATTTCCCTTTCATTCTTAGTCATATCGTCATTAATGAATATTTTTTCTCCCCTTAGCTGTCTTAGTTTATTTTTATTCTGCATTACTTTGGTTTTATCCTCTTCACTATTAAGCTCAATTAAACAGGTTTTCTCTCCTATTTTCCGTGCCGCATTTACTTCCACTTCGACCCTCAGTTCCTTTTCTATGAACTTTTTTAATGTGTCACGGAGCACATTCTGGTTGTTTGTTTCGATGGGCATACCTTGTAATATTACGTTTCTCCTTCTTTTTTCTCTCTCTAGTCTTTCAAGCCTCTCGTTTGTGCGTGTCACCTCTCGTCTCAGATCACCTATTTCTTTTAAGGCCTTTTCGTTAGTTTCCTTTAATATCTTCATTTCATCTCTATATTTTTGTTGTTCATCTCTTAGTTGTTTGATTTCCTGCTTTATTTTCTCACTACTACTTCGCTGCCCTTCTTTTATTTCTTTCATATCTGCTGCCAGGTTTTCAATCATTGTCATTATTTGCCCCATTGTGCCTTCACATGTCCCCTCTCCCTTTGTTGGGGTCGTGCCTGTCTTTTTTGCTTTTTTAAAAATTTCTTTTTCATCCTCTCTCTTTCTTTTGTTTTCGTCCGTATTATATCCGTCGGTGCTCATTTTTGTTGACACGCGAACCGTCGCGCGTCAGCTCGGTGGTGCTATATTTATTCTCCTTATTAATAAACGCAAAATCACACTTTGGCGATTTATTAATTTAACTTAAACTTGATTTAATATTTTTAAAGAGAAGTATTTATCAACTTTTTATGTAGTAGTGTTTTGCACAAACTCAAACTTTGCCAAATCTCTCAATCCGACTCTGTCTTCCTTCAATCACCTTTTAATTGATGCCTTTGCTATTATCTCTTCTTTTAATAATGTAACATATTTTATTCAACTTGATATAACGATTATTGAATAACGTATCGTACACTAATATTTTGTGTTTTTATAGTATTCCGTATTCCTCACAACTTTCATGAACTCAAACATGTAAGATTTAAACATTTCGGTGGTAAGATTCATTAGAGATGATAAATTTTATAAAAATAACGATGTAACCTTTACAATACCTAGTAATTTATACCAAAAATAAACGTAAAATATTCTATAACGAACTACTTTTTAACGACATGGAAATGCAGAATAAAACCGTGTTAGATTATTATCAGCTACATAAATTGGTCACAAATTACCTACAATAATTGTACCTGATCCTTTAAATTGTAGCACGCTCACACAACTAGGTGAAATCCGTTATTTTGTAAATATTTATTGTTGCTGATTTATTTCACATATTTACCACTTCATGTCGGTACATTCAGTGATAAGAAATAAATTGATGAGATACGATTTAGGTAAGCGGTTGCGTTAGGCAACTCTTCCCTTATCTTCATATACATTCAATATCCCTACAATAATTATCTAATATTTAACATGCACGTTTGTGTAAAATATGTTCTAAATGTGATATTAAACATTAATTAGTACGATATCCATTAAACAGATACAAAACCTTGAAAATTCACTATTATAGTATTAAAGTTTTAAAGAAAATTATCATTGTTAATTTTTAATCAATCACAAGTGATAATGTATCAAAGTACTTTATAATTAATATTTTATTAATGTATAATATGCTAATAAAGTACTCTTAGATTAAACGTAAACTATTAATAGACACTTTGGAGTGACCCTGACAAAATAATCTTTTAAATATGTCTATATCAAAACATTAAAGGATTACTATATTATGATATTTAGTTTTCATTAGCTAAAAGCGAAAAGAACTTGCAGTTCAATCTAAACATATGGGCAGATACATTAAGTAGATATAATATTAATATAACAAAGACAAAGGTTATGGTTATAGCGAAAAATCAAGAACCAGTTACAATTATGCTAGAACAAAAAAAAGATAAAGCAGGTAGCAAATTTTAAATATTTAGGAACAATAATTGCAGAAAATGGTAAGTTGGAGGAAGATCTGAATAACAGAATAGCGGCAGCGACGAAATTTTGCTACGCCACTAATAAATGTTTGATAAGTAAGAAGGAAATATCAAAAGAAACGAAGACGCGAGTTTTCAGTTCAGTGTACGTACCCATTCTCACGTACAGTTCAGAAACTTGGACACTAACTCAAAAACAAAAACAAAAAATACAGGTACAAGTACAGGAAATGAGATTCCTGAGAAGAATAGAGGGATGTAGACTGATTGATAAAATCAGTAACGAAAAAAAAAACTAAACAACCTAGGAGTAACAGATATTAAGAAAAAGATGGAGACGAATCAGTTAAGATGGCTTGGACATCTACTACGCATACCAGAAAGTAGATACACGAAAATAGGATGGAAAATGCAGATGGAGGGAAAAGGAAATAGAGGAAGACCAAGAATAAAATGGGAAAAAGAAATGAGGCAGAGACTAGAAGAAAAAGGAGTCAGCTGAAGAGATGTGACACAATTAGCTAACGATAGGCAGGAGTGGAGAAAGATAACACAGAAATAGAAAAGCGCACCTCGACACCGAAAGGTACAAGAAGAACCGATTAAGAATAAGATGATGTGATATTAAACATTAATTAGTACGATATCCATTAAACAGATACAAAACCTTAAAAATACATTTTTCTAGTATGTAGGTACATATTAGAATTTTAAAGAAAATTATCATTGTTAACTTTTAATCAATCACAAGTGATAATGTTTCAATACTTTATAATCAATATTTTATCAATGTATAATACGCTAATACAGTCCAGTCTACAGTCAATACATAAACCAAGAAATGATATTTTTTTAACAATATTTATTGTTGAATTATTTTGAAGTTTCAATAGGAGATTATTTTACCATGTGAAAATATTATTACTTGAGTTTTATTGACGTTTAAGGTTAAATTGCTTAATGTGAACCAATGTTGGAGTTTGCCTAAGCAGTCAAAGAGTTTTTGTTCAGAATTTTTGGAATTCGAGTCACTAATAATAGCAGATGTGTCATCGGCAAATTGTATAAGAGAAGTTTTGGCAAAATCTGGAAGATCATTAGATTGATCCTTACGGGACACCTTTTTTGATTTTTTTTTAGATTTTAGAAACCTACCTGACGAGTCTTTTCCGGCAACATATTGGTTTCTTTCCGAGAGATACGATTTTATAAGAATATGGGCGGTCCCTCGTACACCATACATGGCGATTATTTAATTGATTGCTACATTTCAAATGTACCTCATAGATGTTCATTCTATTTTTATGCTTTTCGTTCTTCTTGCCTTCTTTCCGAAGCAGAATTTATTTATTTACTTTTACTTTACACTATTTGGTTTACTTGTAAACGCATAATATACCTTACATAAACAATTTACATTTTTTATAACAGAGTTGCGATGCACATGTTTTATGCAAGGGAATCATCAGAAAGTCAAATTTACAGCAAGCACTAGTATTAAAGTGATCGATACATAGGCAGTCAAACTTTCACAAAAGTCAGCGTTGAGAAAAATCTGTAATAGCCCTTTTTAACTTCAAGGTGAGGATGGATTTCAGGGTAGCACAAGATTTTACCGATATATTGCGAAAACTTTATAATTGAAGATTTAATTGAATATGAGACGTTCTTAAATTAATGCGTTTTCGAATTCCTATCTCTTAGATATGATACAAATTTATTTCTACGCGTGTGTGAGTGTGTACGTGTGTACTAATTTAAAGGCATACACTACATTTTAACTTATTATTAACAATTAAAACATCGAAGGGGAGCAAGAAAATTATGTAATTTATTTTTTACTCCATATTATCCCATATATTACATATGGGGATTTTGCTTGTAGCAGTATTAAAACAAAATTACGTAAAGTGGCAGAATTTGGACCTTATGTAGCAACAAACCATTAGGCTTAAAGTCTAGTTTATGGCAAGTTGTAAGTAACATTGTAATACTAAATATTAAACAAGTGGTGACATACCTACTGAATTGATGTTTTGTAAGATATTTAGTGCGGATTTTTAATTGTAACCCGTTATTCAATCAATATTAAAAAATATTAGATACGCCACTGAGAAGCGGAAACATGCATCCGCCATATTGAGTAGCCTTTTTGGACGCCTTAAGATCGGGATATCCCGGGAAGAAGAACGATTTCTTCCCGGGACAAGCAAAAATGTCAAATATGAGAAACTCTAGCATCATCGATGGAAAATATAACTAAATATGGACATAATTCGCAACTACCCGTTAGGGATTGTAATACCGGTAAACCGGTAAACCGGTTTACCGGTATTACAATGCTCTTCAAATTTTACCGGTAATTTGTCAGTTTTTTACCGGTAATTCCGGTAATTTTACAATATCTTTCTAATCATGATAAAAATGTAAATCAAATAATCGAAAAAAAATTGACGTATTTTCAAAGAGAAAAAATAAAGGAAAAGCATACAAATGGCATATGATTGTTTGATTGTTTACTCACTACTCGACCAACAAGTGTAGTAGAATCCGAAAAAGCTTTTTCCGCGGCTGGATTATTTTGTACAAAAATTAGGTCGCAATTAGGAGACAATAGTTAAGATGAATTATATTTTCTACGTGGTTATTTTTTAAGAAAAGTTTAAAATAAAAAATATTGTTAATAGTTTGACAACATAGGTATATTATGTTAAATCATTTTATATTTTATGTTCAGAATAGTTTTATTTTCATGTGTTTTTTGTAATGCTGGATTATATTTTTTGTAATATTTTTATTTTATATATTATATATTGTCATTTTATATTGTGTTATATTAATATTACATAAAAAAAATATTACGTTTATGGCTGTTAACTAATATGTTGTATGAAACTGATTGGGATAGTTTAGGCTTGAACTATCTCAATCAGTTCCATAATAAATAAATGTATATAAACATATTTATTTTTAATATAGTTTTCGGAGTTTATCCGGGTAATATTTAAATTGGCTCGACGTTTCGGCAAGCTCTCACTATAGAGGAGACGCGGATAAACTCCGAAAACTACATTAAAAATGATAGTAGACCGCAAAAAATCTAAAAAGAAACAATATAATATAAATATATATAATAATATGGTTTACCGGTAAATTACCGGTAAACCGGTTTTGATTGACAGTTTTACCGAATTACCGGTAATTCAAAAAGTCGGTAAATTTACAATCCCTACTACCCGTGGCCTATAAAGACGTAAGTGAACGGACATAACTTAAATTTATCTACGATGCACTAAATCTTATTGCACATCTGCATTTTACATTCAAAATGATGTACAATTGCATGGTTTTGATATAAAGAAAAGCAGTTGAATTACGAGAACATGTTTAACCATCAAGGTCTTTAAGCTATGTCTTGAAAATTCATTTAATTATTTGAATTTTGTTTTTAATGCTAGATTTCTTTTATAAATTGGCGTCAATTGAGTCACATATAAGGATGATTACTTCAGCGGTAAAAAAAGGCTTTTCTTGATTGGTCAAAATAAGACATTGTTTTGTGACACCTTAAGGACTCATGTTAGATAAGGCGATGGAAAAGATAACGCCAGCTAAATCTGTCAACATTTACAAAAACCATTTCCATTCAGAGCAAATGCGTTTATTTACAGACATCCACTTTACAGTCTTAAACTTTATATCACATTTTCATACCGCCTAAGCAATTTCAAGCAAACACGTAACGGTACTTCAAAATGGCAAAAACATTTTATAAAAGTTTGCTTGGATTCCATCCATTAAATGAGATCTTGTTTACGTCTCACTCAGGACAACAATATTATTTGTCAATACTATAATATAAGTAGGAACAGATTGCGCAAACTTTTTTAATACTAAGTCCTTAAACCTCTATTATTTTTAAAATTGTTAAACTTCTGAGATGAACTATATACCCTTGAGGTGAAAATGGAGGAAATCCTTTATACCGTTTCGTTCAAATGCTACAAAAGGTGCAAATATTCAAATAAGCAACTACCGCCTACATCGCATCCCCACTGTGATTTATTGCAGAAAATCTAAAATTGAAAATCTGATATGGAATGTAGTATATCGAAATAGAGAAATAAACAACCAGCGAATGAATATATATTACTGAGACGACCTATTACATTCTATAAATTTTTTAATTAAAAATAGTAGCTTTTATTACTACCTACTGATGTGAGCTTTTAACTAGGTATTATCAACAACGAGAATTGTTCCAAAAATACTAAAACTGCCATGAACTTTTTTAAAACAAAAGCCGCACAGTTGCGTAATTTTTGTCAACTATATTTATACAGGGTGATTGATTGAGACCGGGCATTAAAAATATATGAAGAATAAAAAAAGGTATGCATCTGAAATTTTGATTATGACTATAATGGCATCTGATCTGTTTATTGAAAATATTTTCAATATGGCGACACTTCCGGATATACCAGAAGTTGACGTCCACTTTCTTATTTCAAATACAATGGTCTATTTTTTATTGCGTATTTGGATTAACAACGTTATTTTAGAGGGACTTTTATTAGCATTCCCTATACCTAAGTGCAGTCATTTTTTAGATTTTTGGACTTTTTTGAAAATTGTGTGATTTTTATCGTGATGCTTAATATTATCTAACGCCGCCATTTTTAAAGAAAAAACGCTTAAATTTAGACCATGCCTGGAAACTTAGGAGTACATCCTGGAATTTTTGCAATCGATGCATTACTTACAGGGTGTCCCAAATTTAATTTTCTTTTAATACAACTTCAGACCACCAAAACTCGTTTTTTTCAAATACAATGCCCAAACTTTTTTTAAATTTTCTAATGCAAAATTACATTCTGCATCAATCTGTATTAGCGTTTCCTATACCTATCTGCAACAATTTTCGAGTTATTAAGAATTTTTAATAAAGTTAAGAGAATATGCAACATTTTTAAATAGTAAGCCTTAAAAATGACAACAAATAATAACTGTTAATAACTGTAAACCACTTTTATTGCGTTTGTCTGAAGTATTGCGCTGCCAATCGAATTGACCGCTGAGGATCTCTTGTTTAACCGATAATTTGACAGGAACAATCACGTTTAATTGTTTTTATTTTATTTTTGTACCTTAAAAACACGAAATAGCTTACAGATATTACGAAAAGTATGATATGTTAGGAAGTTTTATTCAAATTAATAATAATTCTGAAGCTGCAAGAAACCATATTTTAATCGTTACTCAAAAAGATTGATTCGCCTTTTATATCTGTTTTCAGTATAGGAGCAAAAGCATTTATTCCGTGAGCTGATTATCGCCCATAAATGTGACGTATGCCAACAGAAGTTAAAGTTGATTCATCTATTTAAAGAGCAAACTTCTTTACTTTTAACTGTGTTGCTAATTGTTCTTCCACGTTAATCGGCATTTCATCGTCTTGAAACCGATGAATTACTTAATAGGATGCATTGAATTACTTCACTTGCACTTCGATCATTAACAGTTGAAAGTACAACAGAAATAGATGGAATAATTGATTTTTCTCCTATAGTGTGAGGTTTTCCCTCTTTTGCAATTAACTTTAAAATTTTATACGACGCAAATAAACCTTTATCTAATTTGTTTGCTTTTATAATAAACATTTGCTTTATCGTTGGTGCATTCTGACAATCATTTTTGAGGCGTAAGCAATGCAAATATTTTTGAAAATTTTCCTATGGCCCACTTATAAATTTTTATTACTCCCCATATTCAAAATTTATTTTTGTGGCCCCCTCAAAAATGGCTGTGGCTCCTTGGGGGTTCACACAGACCCCGCTGTGAATCATTGGTTTAGAAGCGCGGATGGATACTTTGAAGGACAATAAAAACTATTTTAATTACTCCTTTTATTTATATGCTTTCTAGACTGTCTTAGTACGTATTTTCGGAGCAATCATCGTATTCTATTGTTTTAGGTACCTATGAATAATTATACAAATTCATTTGTTATAAAACAAGAAAAAATATATCAAAAACAATTATTGCTGACAGTTAAAAAAAAATTAAACCTTATCATTTATCTCAGAGTCGAAGTAATGTTGAAACCAATTAAAATTGCTATTTTAACAAACCCATAACTTTTTATTTAGCAAAAAATTTTTCGTAATTGTACATATTTATATTTTTACGCGTTTTAAATAATTAAAGCATCACTAGGTAAATTGCTCCATTAAATAGGCAACTTTTGCTTCATTCAACCAACCTTATTTCGTTTATGATATCGAAGTTGCTCACGATAAGCGTCTAATTACAATCAATTAAATAATCTCACATGTTTAAAAAATCCAAACGTTTTAATTATTTCACTTAAATACTCTCATTTACACACGGTTTAAATAAATTATTTGTCTTCTTTACAACTGTAAGTGATATTAAAAATACAAGTTTAACACTCCATCTGATTTTTTTTTTCATAAAACAATCAGTACAAGACAACTAAGGCATTTGTCAATTTTAACGTTACATAATACTTAATGATAGGAAATTAATATCATCAGTTTATAAATTGGGTTATCGACACACATTAAAAAATAAACACTTACCAATAAGTCTCGCAAAGTAGACAATCTGAAAAACAACACACAGGTACAATTAAACACTAACACAAACTTTGTAACATTGGTCAGTACAATTCCATAGATAAATAACAATTAAATACTTAAACACGTACAAAACACACACCACTCGAGTTAAACCAGTATTTAATACATCAAAGCAGCATCTAATCATCATAAATTATCCATTCTACTTAGGTTTGTAGATCAAGGTATAACAAAAACGACTAACCAAACATTTTATAAAGTTCGATAGAGAAAGTGAAATTTACAACACACAAATAAATTGTTATTACCTTATACTATTAAGGTGAATCCTATGAAGATAAATTATATTATCCGCAGTAAAACGAAATGAGTATATTTAGATAAAATGGATTTAGATAATAACTTTTATAAACAAGATAAATCAAAACCAAGTTTTTTCTTCGCTTTGAAACGCCTGCCAACAGTAACACAGCATTAACTTATTACTTTTAAATTATATTCATCCAAATAACTGCTGAAATAACTTTAATCGGTACTTAGCAAATTTGCCAAATAAAACTAATAGTCTAAAAATAGTAACTGAATTACAAAATTTTAGGAAAATATACGGCACACATTTTAATTGCATAAGGTGTCTGCAAATATCACTACGATATAAACAGGAAAATCTATTATATGAAATGAGGAAAAGAACACTAAAAATCCTTTCTTGGATAATTAACTACTGGTTAATTAGTTAAAGCTACAATTTTATAACAGATGGCTTGGTTTATGTTATATTTAATGTCATATTACTTAGTAATTATATTACTCAAAAATATTTTATTGCATACTATTTTATGCTCCGCAATAACGATTATTTTTATACAACTTTATTAATATTTTTGTAATGTCTTCCTAAAACCTCGAAGGACCAAAAAAATAAAGCAGTGGCTGAAGCTTTCATTAGCTAAAGCTAAACAATACTCGTACCGGAAGTGAAACTGCTTGGCCGGTAGAACATTTTTAAACACGATACTGACCTTTGTAATTGTACGATCATATGGTAGTATAAATATCTTTACCTTAATCATGATAATCGCATTTTTTTAAATTTAAAGTTGAATCTAGTGGAGTGTAAAAAATGCGTTTTGGGTTTCGGTCTGTAGACACCTACACTAAAGGGTAGTTCACACGGTGACACTAGCGTCGCGACATTAAATTTCACGACATCGCTTGACATTCGGTGTGGCGACACTGGATGTTCTCACGTAAAATGATATATTTGAGCGTCGCGACCTCAAAATAAAAATGGCCACTCTTGTAACTGCAGCAAAGAGTCTTGTAGAGCTACTAATTACTTTGAAGTCGCTATATTCGGGATTAGATTTGTCCCATAAACAAAGATATTGTTGATAATGCTCTAAAATCGTTGGAACATCTATTGAGGACATGATAAATTGGAAATACAAACGTATATTATTTGCTATTATGACAAATACGCGCTGTCAAAATATAAAAGTATGGTCAAGTACCGCATTTTTATTATTAAAAGTTGGCAGTTGATATCAGTTTCACGATATCGCTAGTGTCACGGCACTAGCGTCATGACATCGTGGCATCGCGACATCAGACTGTTCAGACGACGACATTAGATGCCACGACGCTAGTGCCACCGGGTGAACTACCCTTAACGTGTGTTTTTTATGCAAAACATACATATTTAAACAACGTTTCCATTACAAAGTATTGAAGCAATATGGCCTTTTACGTTATAATTTATTAAGCTCTAAAAAGCATAAAACTATTTCATGCTAAGAAATATTAAAATGAATCTGCTTTGTTTTTATAGTCAATTACGTTTGCAACTTTAAAACTACTAAAGGCTAACAAAATTCAACTTTATTATGCCGTTAAAATTGTTCTTATGTTTTAAAAAAAACCAAAGAGACACTTAAAAACTTGTAAATTCAATATTTAAGTTGCAGTTTCAAACAATTGTAGAGAACTTCCGTTTAACCTATCAAACGAGATATGAAAAGTTTGTTCAACATCTTGCAGTAAAGTATAGTTTCGTTAGTAAGCGTTTGATCTGTTCAAAAATGGAGCACCCTGTACGTACACTACATATTTAAAAAAGCATGCATTACTAACTTTTCACATGTATCAGAAACTTTTCTATGAATGGTAATAAACCGCCCACAAGTGATGCAGGGTGCCTTAAAAAATCTAAATAGCAAATAATTACTGTTAAAATAAACTTATTTATATATAATGACCCTTTAAAAATCGATAATTTCGCTACAAAACAAATAAAAAACAAAAAAAAATGATTTTAGAAAATAAGTTGTAAGCACGATATTGATAAAAAATGTTCAACAAATCGTAAGACGAATGACTTTTTATTCATTTATTAACAATAATTATCGGTTATTAAACAATTAACATGATTTCTCACGCCAATTCACGATACTAAAGTTGAATAAAATTGTAAAATCTGAATAAGTTTGCTTTCTTAAGATTTTGAAGGTAATATACGTAGTACTGAATAAGCCAATTAAAATGTTTACCAATTATTATTCAATTAATTATTCTCCTCGACACAATTTAGTATTAATTGGACCTCAGTGCTCCACCGGTCAGACACGCGTAAGCAACAACTTAGTAACTTTTATAACCTGTTCGGTGTTCACTGGTGCTCAGTCTCTGTTCAACGGTAATCAGGCAATTTCTTTATTAGTGATCGCAATAAACACCGCTTGCCTCTTTAGCAACAGGGCAACGACTGATCATCTTGCTCAGTCTACCAGACTACCTTGAGACCGTAACATTCCTTTCAAAGGCCGTTTGCATCGTAAACAATCTATACAGGGAGGCAAAACTAATGAAACACAACATTGCCTACTTTTTTTGTTATTTTTTAGCGTGTTTCCCTCCCTGAAAACTGCGTCCCACGTTCATTCGTTTTGCTGAAAAACTATCCTCCACATGACCTCTCGTAAAATATAACATAACAAATTTATATTGCATTCTCAGACTCAATTTAGATTTGATTAAATCGGACACAAACAACAACCACCGTACAATTAGACATAAACATAAACTATCCAACGTTGCAATGACCTTTACGCTAATTACGTTTTAGAGTGCTTTGTCAAATGAGGGGACACATCAAACATAACTAAATTCGTTATAGACGGGAGGGACGCGATGTCGACGTCAATTATATTATAAAGGCATGTGTTTAGCGTACAGAGAAAACTGCTAATGCACAATTTTAAGAGCACTCACTCCCAGACGACAAAAAAACTGCCGGTTATTGAAAATGTCCTTACGTTAAATAATACTCAGTTTTGAAAGTCTTTCAAAGTTAATTAGATCTTTAAAAAATAACAAAATTGTAAAAATTCATCTCTTATATGTACAGGGTGGTCCAAATTCGATGGGATTGCATGGGTATCTAGGTTAATATTTAAGATAGAGAAACGGTTAAATTAACAAAAATGTGCAGTTTTTTGAGACAAACTCAGAACCGTTTTCAAAAATATTCTATCATTTCCGGTTTTCGAGTTATCGAATAAAAAGTCTTTTTTTGTCATATTAATAATGTGTCATATCTCCGTTATTGTTGAAAATATCAAAAATATTTATAAAGATTATTTTTAGATATTTTTATGTTTAATTTGATTATACTAAAAAAAAAAAATTACGTTTGCTGTTAAAAAGTTATGACACAAAATTACCTTTTTTTAAATGGAAGCGATAGTTGGCTATGACATATTTAAATTCCTTATTTTTTTCTCATTCCAAATATATAAGGATCGATGTATTTATTTTTAATAATACGCAAGTTATGAAGGTTTTTTAGGTTTTTTAGGTTTTTTTTTCTAAGAAAATCATAGTAGGCTATGAAAACAAAAACCAAACAAGGTGTAAAACCTTACAAAACTCATGTGGTACAAGTAACCAAGGTTTTTTAATTTGTTGTGGAGATAGACATTGTAAATATTTGAAAATAAGAAAACAACGATATAGTCGGTATCACTAGTAATGTAGAATATTGTTGTTTATCTTATGTTCAAAAAATTTCGTATTTATCTCAATAACAAATTAAAAAACCTTGGTAACTTGTACCACATGAGTTTTATAAGGTTTTACACCTTGTTTATTTTTTGTTTTCACAGCCTACTACGATTTTCTTTAAAAAAAAACTAAAAAACCTTCATAACTTGCGTATTGTTGAAAATAAATACATCAACCCTTATATATTTGAAATGAGAAAAAAATGAGAAATTTAAATAAGTCATAGCCAACTATCGTTTCCATTTAAAAAAAGGTAAGTTTGTGTCATAACTTTTTAAAGGCGAGCGTAAAAATTTTTTTTTTAGTATAATCAAATTAAACATAAAAATATCCAAAAATAATCTTAATAAATATTTTGATATTTACAACAATAACGGAGATATGACACATTATTAATATGACAAAAAAACACTTTTTATTCGATAACTCGAAAACCGGAAATGATAGAATATTTTTGAAAGCGGTTCTGAGTTTGTCTCAAAAAACTGCACATTTTTGGTAATTTAACCGTTTCTCTATCTTAAATATTAACCGAGATACCCATGCAATCCCATTGAATTTGGACCACCCTGTATACATACATTAGAGTGGTCCTTATTTATATAGGGATTTTTTTGTGTTAATTTTGAATGGTAGGACCCCTCAGTTCTCCTCCATTATACAAAAAAATAACACCTACAAAGTTTGTCATCGATTAGGTACCATTAACCCTTGCCCCATCGACCCTAAATTCTAATAGATTTATTTTTTTTTGCTAAAACTTATGCGTCAATTATAAATACCAATTTTGTGTATAATATATAAGCTGTTTATTTATTTTATAAGTTCCAAATTTTATATTTCTTGCGGTAATCTTTCACAGTCTGAATAAAAAAGAGAAAATTCAATTATAAAATACAAAAAATTAATTAAGTAATAGGTTCGACGACTAGCATACCTGTAAAATAAATTGTTTTTGAGATTCGTGTTGGTAAATTTAGAGTAAAATTTTTCCATTAATTTCACCTCTTTTAGCTGTATCATTTACCGCTCTTAACCCTTATTCTCCTAGCGTCGTCAAATGACGACGTTTACCTGTCCTGTAATAACGGTGTATTGTCAGGTACCTGATGATTTTAAACCTGTCAGCTTAAGTTTAATTACTCAGATAAACAATTGTTTTCATAAATGTAGCCATTGCATCGCAGTAAGTTGCAGACTTCGAACATATTTAATTGTTAAAAGTGACCAATTTACGAGAGAACACGAAAACCATGACGTCGTCAAAAAAGTAAGTACTAAATAATATAATTACGGTAAAAATATTTTATTTGTTTACATATTTTGAATATATAATAGTCAAGTGTTTTTTATATAAAATGTAATTATTTATAATAACATTTATAAGGGAGTTATTTCGCTATAAATTTGATTGTCGTCATATGACGACGCTAGGAGAATGCATGTACTAACATACCCTATTTGTCCTTAGATTTTTGAGTGTAGCCGAAATGATGGATTTGTTAGAAAATGATGATAGTGACCAAGATATTTTTATTGAACCACCTGCAGTTAATGAGCTAACAGACGAAGATTCAGATGAAGAAGAACAGAACAACAGCTGCCTTTTGAACGCAAAAGAATTTGAAAAGAAAAATAGAGGCCTTACAGAAATTGCGACTGCAAAATTCGACGGAAACAATTTTTTTGTAACTCGGTGGAAAGATAATGCAGTAGTAACAGTTGCTTCTTCAAGTTTTGCAACTGATCCTGAAGGAAGCGTCAAGCGATGGAGTAAGAGTGACCTGAAGCACATTTTTGTAAGTATTCCGCATTCCATTCAAAATTATAATCAAAATATGGGTGGTACTGACAGAATGGATCAAAATGTAAATGCTTATCGCATATCCATTCGTGGAAAGAAATGGTGGTGGTCACTATTTACATGGACGTTTCTGTACAAAACGCTTGGTTGCTAGCGCGATCACAAACAAATTCTACAAAAATGTCTCAACATAGTTTTCGTCGAGATTTGGCAATGTCATACCTGTTGCAACATACAAATCCTCCAAAAGCAGCTGGAAGGAAACCGAAAAATCCATCTGGAGCTACTATAGCTCGTTTGGACAAAATTGGACATTTTGTCAAAAAAACAGGAAACAATAGGCAGAGACGTTGTGCTGGAAGTAACTGCAAATCTACAATTAGAACTGAATGTTCGAAATGCAATGTAGGATTATGTATACCTTGCTTTCAACCTTATCATAGTTTATAAGTTTATATCTCAAATTTAATTTACATTGTAATATACTTTCACAAATAAATCTGAAATTATAAAACATACCAAGATTATTATTATTTGTACTCATACTCCCCTAGCGTCGTCATATAACGACAGCTCCTAAGTCAGGACCTGCGTCCTGTAATTTAATAAAAAGTGATTTTTCATGTATCTATGGCCATTTTTAAACAACTGATTGAATTTCAAAACATTTTGATAAATATTTCTTAATTCCGGAGAATAGGAGTTAAAGATTTCATGGCTACCCTTCCCTAAATCCCTATACATAATTTTGTTGATTTTACCAATGCGTAAAGTCTAGTTGCAGAAAGACTAAGGAAATTTCAAACCTATCAAGTAATTTTTACAATTTATTTGTAATTATTCATAAGGAGAGATCTTTATAAATAAAGATCTCTCCAAATCATCTTATTTAATAAGTAGTTTGTTTTTGGTTTCTCCGGTCAGCAGTCTCTTTTGTGCTTTATTTCTTCCCCCGTCACTTATTCTTTCATGACATATAGATTCTTCGCTCAAATACTATAAATGGTTCAAACAATTTTTGATTTCTATATCTGCAACTAATTGGTCGTCGATTTTGTAAACTACCAATTTTTTTATCCAAATTGATATCGTTAAGAGGAGCCTTAATCGCATTTGCAGCCGAAAACCACGTATTTGGTTAATTACAATTTATGTCTGAATAAATATATTTTTAAGAAATGTATGGCTTTGGCCATCCTTCAAACTGAAGATATGCTCCAGCATGTCTGGAAGCATTTTGGAATCCTTATGGATGACCACAACGTTTAAATTTAATTCGTTGAATTTTGACTTCACATCCTGTGAAATCTCTTTAGGAAATCTTTATCGAGCTCTCTTAATGGATGTACAATTAATGACAAACTCATTTGGATTTAAATGAACGGCATCCCCATCACTGATCTTACACCTGTCTAGAGCTTGCTGAGAGTCGAGTAGTCAACATACCTTTTCTAGGTCTTCTGTTTTTCGACACTTTACTTTCTATTTCTGTCATTTCCAAGTAAATTTTGCAGCAGCCGCTACGTTTTTATCACTTACAATGTAAACTCCTTACATATTAAACTTTTCAAAGTGTTCAAATTTAGCCATGTTCACAATACTACAATAAATAGTTACTTTATAAAATACAAAAAAAAAACACACCTATTTGCTTAAAAGATTAAAAATTTACTTGGATATGACGTTTACTTGTTTATTTATTGCAAGCATCACTTGTTTACGAAATCATGGCAAACTTTGATAGTAAAATTTTCAAAAAATTAGCCATATCTCGGTTATTTTTTGCAACACATATATAAACCTATATATTTTTGAAAAGCCAGAAACACGACCTTTCATATAAATTCATGGCCAACGTTTCCATTAAAAAAAATATATAAGTTTGCTTTATACCTGGAAAGGCAAGGTCATATAAATCTGTATGCAAAACCTTAATAATATATTGTTCTATTTTAATAATTAAAGAAGTTATAGTAAATTTTACAAAATGATGAAATTTCAGTTTTCGTTTATACAATCAAAATGAAAAGCGATAAAATCTGATTACACAGGCGTAATTTTCTCTATAAAATAGCCCAAGAGATCGATATCAGCTTTTCGCTAACTGTTACGGTAACAGTGATACCCCGTAAAACATTCAAATTTGGTTCACCCTGTACAGGCTCCGTAAGTTAGTCGAATCTTTTTGGTAAACATTGTATGTAATTTGTAGTAGCAATATTAATTCCAAAGACCAATTTTTAGTTTAAGAAAGTGTAAAATCACAAAATGGTGTACGCGCATACGATTATTTTTATACAACTTTATTAATATTTTTGTACTGTCTTCCTAAAACCTCGAAGGACCAAAAAAATAAAGCAGTGGTTAAGCTTTCATTAGCTAAAGCTAAACAATACTCGTACCGGAAGTGAAATTGCTTGGCCGGTAGAAAATTTTTAAACACGATACTGACCTTTGTAATTGTACGATCATATGGTAGTATAAATATCTTTACCTTAATCATGATAATCGCAATTTTTTTAATTTAAAGTTGAATCTAGTGGAGTGTAAAAAATGCGTTTTGGGTTTCAGTCTGTAGACACCTACACTAAAGGGTAGTTCACACGGTGACACTAGCGTCGCGACATTAAATTTGACATTCGGTGTGGCGACACTGGATGTTCTCACGTAAAATGATATATTTGAGCGTTCGCGACCTCAAAATAAAAATGGCCACTCTTGTAACTGCAGCAAAGAGTCTTGTAGAGCTACTAATTACTTTGAAGTCGCTATATTCGGGATTAGATTTGTCCCATAAACAAAGATATTGTTGATAATGCTCTAAAATCGTTGGAACATCTATTGAGGACATGATAAATTGGAAATACAAACGTATATTATTTGCTATTATGACAAATACGCGCTGTCAAAATATAAAAGTATGGTCAAGTACCGCATTTTCTCTATAAAATAGCCCAAGAGATCGATATCAGCTTTTCGCTAACTGTTACGGTAACAGTGATACCCCGTAAAACATTCGAATTTAGTTCACCCTGTACAGGCTCCGTAAGTTAGTCGAATCTTTTTGGTAAACATTGTATGTAATTTGTAGTAGCAATATTAGTTCCAAAGACCAATTTTTAGTTTAAGAAAGTGTAAAATCACAAAATGGTGTACGCGCATAGGTACTAGGGATGGGCGATATCGAAAGTATATCGAAATATATCGATATATCGCCCACCCCTGCTGCAACATTATTGTGATTTTTTTAATAACTGGACGCACTTTTACGGTGCAAAATCTAGGCATAACAGCTAGGCTAGGCATAACTAGCTTAACAGTCCCATTCTAAATGCTTAAACCCTCAACCCAATAAGTTGCACTAAAATTTAAGTACACTATCTGATTTTTTTTTTTTTTTGAAATTGTTCATTCATGAACATAACATTTATTATTATGATATGATATAAATATAAATGACAGTATCACGTTGTCAATTATGCGGTATTACATTTATAGCTTACGAAATAAAGACATCGCTATCCATACATACATAAACATTTGAATGTAATTAATTCCAATAAGCCCAGGGGCCTAAAGTGCCATTGTACTCGAGAAACCGATGTTTATTGTTCCACTTAATTGAAACATGCCTAGGTAACTTGCGAAACTCTGCTTAAACAAGGTAAAGAAGTGTAGTATATTTTGCAACAAACTATAACTTTTTGAAGCGACACAACACATCTTATTTATTAGAAGTATATTATTAACTCTATGAGAACACAATGAGTGCATAAAAAGATAGTGATACTGAAATGAGTTTCGCCGCTTTTTACTGTTATTTAAAATTTTTTTGTGAATATCTAAAAATCCGCTAGTATACCGTATTCTTAAATACGAGTGCATGAATGGCAAATAAATTATAGGCTCCGTATTCAGTGTGGTGGTCTTGGCCCATGGTAAGCCAATTTATTTATCATACCATTACTGTAAAATCTGTAAGATATTGGATATAGTTTCATTTCAAAAGCAAACAACTGTAAAAACTGGAATTATAAGCATTTTTGAAATACCTGAACCAACTAGAGAAGGTCACGATACGTTGTCGCTGGAATTTGATTAAAGCTGTGTTCATTGCATCAAGAACATCAAAACTTAATGTTTTGCAGAGTTATACGTGCCACTGGCCATTTCCTTCGGAAAAATAGGGGAAAAACTGAAAAGTTGAATAATAAAAGTAATTTTTGCGATCGCGTTGACCATGAAACCGTCAAAAAAAATCTAAATTTTTCTATTTACCAATGCGCGCATCCTTTTTCAAGTAAAATGGTGCAAAGTTTTTGAAAAAATCTTAAACGGTTCCGGAGAAAAACGTGAAAAACGAGGCCTTTGTAAAAACGGTTTTCCCTATGTTAAACGCCTATGCAAGTCGCATAGATATAGGTATACAGATACAGATATACCACAACTTTTCAAATCACAGCGCTTATGCAGGAGTTTCGTTTTGGACGTTTTTCTCCGAAACCTCTTAAGATTTTTTCAAAAACTTTGCACCATTTTACTTGCAAATGATGCGCGCATTGGTAAATAGAAAAATTTCGATTTTGTATCTGACGGTTTTAAGGGCCAACGCGATTGCAAAAATGACCTTTTTATACCAATCAGTGTTTCCCCTATTTTTTCGAAGGAAATGGCCAGTGGCACGTATAACTCTGCAAAACATTTAGTTTTGATGTTCTTGATGCAATAAATACAGCCTTGATCATATTCTAGCGACAACGTATCGTGACTTTCCCTTGTTTAAGATTTAAAAAAAAAAAATAAAAAAAAAAAATAAAAAAAAAAAATAAAAAAAAAAAAAGACCTTCGCAAATTTTTATTTTATGTTGCACCTCTTCTAATTAAAATAAAACTGGAAAAATATTACAAAAAAAAAATCGTTAAATTCAATATTTTATACTTCTATCTAAATGCCCAATTTATTTATGCATTTGTCAAATCACCTGAATATCGCTACAAATTGTACGCCATTAAATTTACTTTTGATTTATTTAACCCAATCTTCATCTCTAATATTATGTGAGATCCCCACAGTGGCGCTAATAAAGTATTACATCATGTACAAGTAAAAAAAAACGACTACAAAATAAAATGTTTCTATGTATCCTTTAATCTTGCTCCAAAACATCTCCACGATTTCTTATCTAAATAGTATTTACAATTTTTATTTGAATCAAGATCGTTTGTTATATCCTACAAAAGGTACAGGAGGTAAATATTTCAAATAAATAATTCATATCCACGATTCACTCGTTATGCATACACGGCATATCACATATTCAATATTTACCAGCGTCTTCTCCATAGGGTGTAACGAGCCTAGTAAAAAATGATAACGCTTTGATTAAAACTTACATTTTTTACTTCTTTCACATTTAATTCAGACCGGAAGTAAATTTAGTTCAAGCATGTTTATCTACGTAACAACTTGATTTACTTGGCGAAAATGTTAATTTGGCATTCATAGCAGCCTCTAATGTGACCCCAATACTAATATTAATAATGTCTCAGCAACATGCTAACCATAAAAGACCGAAACCAATTACCATTAAACACAGATTTCTGCAAAACGGTATGTATGTATATAAAACAATAACACATCACCCATTGACAGTTTGTTTTATGTTTTTCATCTTCATATAAGAAATAGAAATTTTGTTGAATTAGCAAAACAATTAAATATAACAACACACAATATGTAACGATATTCAAAATTTATAACAATGTTGGTAAAAAAACGAAAATTTTGCGTTTTTTAAGTAATATCTGTCCTAGTTTTAAAAATAAAAACGGGATTTTGGTTATTGTGATAAATACACGTGTCTCATAAATTGATAATATCAATATTCCATGGCACACTAAATTACTAAAATAAAGCAGTCAACTATTGGTTTTATTTTAATAAATAAATTACATTATTTTGACAAATAAGCAGCTTTTGTTTTATTTATTTAAAAACACGTTGTTGTTGTGATCAATTCGTTAAAACTTATTTATGATGGCAGAGGTTAATTATAAAACTTTTTCACAAGTTATGTCATTTAAAAATGAAAAAAATTGCTATCGAATTATGTAAATATCTAACTAATATGACCTTCATAAGAAAATTAAAATCGTAATAGCTAAGTGTTCTATGGAAAAACGCCAGTTTATTGGTATGGAAGATTATCACTGTACAACAGATTTTAAATATTTACACTAATAGAGATATTACATGAAATAAAAAATCCAAATTGTATTTTCTGCTTTTATCCAGTTACCTACCTGTGAATTTTCATAACTTTTAAATATGTCCCTTTTAATCCATATTTTATCTGGGTCTATGAAAATTCTTCGCCTACACAATTCTTCACCCAATTTCTTCGCCTACACAATTCTTCGCCGCCACAATTTTTTGCCGTATACAAGCACATCACAAAATTTTGTTTGTAAATGTGATTGTTTTTATTTACAACGTAATTTTTACAGATTATTTTACATTAGCCTAAAGTTGTTTCTTGTATATAAATACTTCTTCTTTTAATATTATGTTTAACAATTGCTACATAAATAGCGTATGTTGTGATTTTTAATCTTGTTTATGTTATTATAGTACTATAAATAAAAATTAAATTAACAACACCTAACCTAACCTAATGTAATGTAATCTGTAAAAATTACGTTATAAATAAAAACAATCACATTTACAAACAAAATTTGTGATATGCTTGTATGCGGCGAAAATTGTGGCGGCGAAGAATTGTGTAGGCGAAGAATTGTGGGCGAAGAATTGTCGGCGAAGAATTGTCGGCGAAGAATTGTGTATCTCTTATATTATGCGCGATTCTCATAGTGGCTCACATTAAGCAGTTCACCCGCAACTTTTAAGAAAACTATATTACTTGTATACGATATTAATGCTAAATGAATGCCAACATTTATCGATACAATATATGTATGTACATAAGACTTCACAGAATAAGAAAATAAATACCTATGCACACATCTAAGTTAAGTGTTAATACAGAAGCACATATCTCAACCTCAACCTTTTTTAAATCCAAATTCTTTATGCAAAATTATTTTTTACTGTTTTTTCAAATTGATCTGTTTCAAATTCAAATGAAAAGTAATTTTATAAGACAAATTATCATCCATCCTTTTCTTATTTAATTTTTGTATTCATGAAAACGAACTTTACGTAATTAAAAAAGTTCAATATTGATCGGATTACGTATTTTATCAAGTTTCAAGATTATATCAAAAAGGAATTTATTCAAAGTTCACTTCTAAAGGCCCTCTATAATAAATTATATTTATATTTGTACAAGCGAATATCAGATTAAGCACAGAGGTGGTATTTAACGAAAATGTACGCCTGCAATGGATTTTTTTAAATTGTACCCTACCAGGAAATATTGTTTTAATCAATACAACGTCAATTGCTAGCAATAATTTTTAGAAACTTTATTCATTAAGACAACTGCACACAACATATTCACTGGTTAAATTTACATTTAGGAGTTTTCGTCTTCACCTATCAAATTTGCGTTTGCAACCAATCACTAATCTTAAATCTTTTAGAGACTACCAATAGAAGCAATATTACACGGTAATAATTTTATATTCCCCTGTCAAATGTTGATCCTCCTGTCAAATTTGCGTTTTCTACCAACAACAAACTCAGATTTCCTAGAAACGACCAATAAACATAATCATACACTGATAATATCCTTTTCGCAATTAACAGATTTTCATGCGTTTATTGGTCGTTTCTAAGAAATCTGAGTTTGTGATAGGTCGAAAATATAAATGTTGAGAGGGAATTAAATATTTTGGTCTTGATAATTTTTTGACGAATTTCGGCGACCAGTAGCGTTACTTTAATATAGATTAAACCACACCACTGACACACCACTCTGACAGTACTTGTAAAATTTGACATAACATACACTTAATTTGACAGGCAGGTTAGATGAAGGAAATTTTCTGACAAAATATAACTTGTGCATTGCAAATAATCTATAATTTTTGACAAATCTTCACTCGTGCAAGTTTATTAGGGCATATTTACAAAAAATTATCGATAATTGTCAATGCACTTGTTACATTACTACTGACAATATAATAACTCGTATTTAAAAAAATGCTTAAGATTCAATTTTTGAATAAAAGAAATAACTAGCAGGCTTTGACTGCTATTCTCTAATGTTAATCATGAGAAGGGCCGACCAATGAACCAATAAATTCTTGTCATGTTCTCTTTCAGTCTAGCTAAATTGGGTGATTAAAAGGCTTTGTTACTTGATAATTACAAAATTATTCTATAAAATCTGCTCGAACAATTAAGATGATTTAGTTGCTAATATTTTTAACTATGAATTAAAATTCGATCTTAACATAACTGCCTATGAAGACGGTCTTGTCTAAAACCTCATTAGCAAACCACAGAGAGCTAAAACGTTATTTAAAGGGTGTTGCGTACATTATTGATTAAAGCTTTTAACTGCTTGTATTTGGCTGCGTTAATTTAACTGAAATAAAACGCAGTTACATTTCAGACTGCGTGTATGTATTTTGAATTACTCTGTATAAATAACATATTATTAATAGTTTTAAAAAACAAAACAGTAAACCATAAGTTAAACATTATTATACAAAACGCAGAAAAATAAAGGATGTATTGTCACTTAATCGAAAAGGTAAAGCATATGGAAAATTATTATAAATTTATAAAAGTACCTATCTAATAAGCTAAACGTATGTACATGTGCACTGACCTGTTGCTTAACTACTGCGGTATTCTCAATAATTAATGGTAACTATCACGCCAAACTTGCACTTTTAAGACGCCACTGTAAACAAATAATTTCTTAAAAGCATTTCTCGTCGACAATAATTGCTAGAACAAATATTTGCGACCCAATAAATGGGAATTGCTTTTCCATATGTTTATGCGCGTACGTGTCGAAACATTTGTATTACCCGTAATCTAAATTCTACGCCCAACTTCTTACTACTACCAGAGATTTTTGTTGAAGTCTCACCGGTTGTTTAACTACATATCATTAGATGCCGTAAAACGAGTAGTAGAGTAGACAATATTTTTGTGAACTTGGGCTGCATCGCATTCCTTCAGTCCATTGCAAACGGGTTAGGTAAGTGAAGTTGGCGCCACACCGCTGCATGAAAGGCGCACGCCAAAGTCCGGTAAATTTCATGATCACCGCCTCTATTGTGTTCTTCCTGCTTTCAGTTGGCCATGTTCTTTACTTAACAATGATTAAACCGCACTATCTCCGGAATCATCATTGTGGGGTTTAAAACATTATCAACAAATTAAACCAACCGAAATGACCATTTGATTGTATAGTTTATAAACACCGTGTTTAAAAAGTAAACAATATTAAACAGGCACAAATTAACTCCGTAATATTTTATTTTAACATAATACAAATATATATACCTTAAACAGTTTTTCATTTTTGCGCAAAAAAGTACAAAACCGTCATTAAAGCTGTTTAATAAACAAATAACAGATGCGGCGGTGCGGCGGTGCGACAGTGAAGCGGGCGATTTTAAATACACCATAAGTGAAAAAAATTTATTATATTTTTGATTTAACCTCTTAAGCTGTTATGCCGCATATAATCGTCATCGGCCTTGGTCATGAATAGCGACTATGCCGCACATATTCGCTTTGTGTAAAATTGTGTATATCTTATTGTATTTGACGAAAACGTACAATTTCTTTGCTTCGGTCATTACATATAGGATCATTTTATGACGTCATCTATTTTGTTTGTTCGAAACCGTTTCCAGCGCCATTTGCCGATATTAACTATGTGTTCTGTGCTTCAAAAAAGGAATAAGAAAAGAAAGTCGTTATTGGTGTGCAATTTGCAGCACGGGCCTTTGCCCTGAACCTTGCTTTAAAGATTTTCATACCAAAAATTAAATTTTTGAAAACTTTGTACTGTTTTGTAATATTTTTAAAAACATGCCAAATGGATAATTATGCATTGTTGTGTGATATAATATGTTGTATACACTATAAAAAAGTAAAATTTTAAATAATTCTTATGTTTCATTAATTTTTTATTTCATATTTTCAATACAACGAACGAAATTTTTCATGCAATGGATATGACGTAAATACTCGCGAGCGGTCTAGAGTTCGTGTCCGCTGTGCAACGCCTCGCGCTCAGAGGTCGTGTCGGCTTAAGAGGTTAACATATGCTCAATGAAAATTATAATCTTTACAATTATTTAAAAATAATATCACGGTGATGACCGACATCCATTTTGTTTCACACACTCTGTCAGTCTTCAACGTAGGAACATCATTAAAGGGACGAAGGTAGGGGGTTAGGGGGGTCAGAAACCCGCTCCATAGGGTCACAATAAATCGATATACTTTGGTAAAGGACAGGGGGAGCTGTAAATTTTGTGCTAAAAAATAAAAAAAGGTCCTCGGCTCTTTTTGCGTTTATTTACCCCCCGTGAAAGCATCCTGCCTACGCCACTGCATCATTACATTGTGTAACATGATCACAGGAGTTGGAGCCACCTATTTTCAGATCCATTCTTTAAGGTCCTGAAGTTTTTGTGAAGGTAATAATTGGAAGACGTGTAATTTCAAGTATCCCCAAAGGAAGTAATCACAGGCGGACAGATCGGGAGATCTGGCAGACCACGGAATATCCCCGTTCTTCGAAATGACATGATTGGAAAAGAAATTCCACACAACATTCATGGAAACTCTTAAGGTGTGGTTCGTAGCAACTTATGTCCGCATGTAATTATTTCCTTGGTGCAGTGACGTCCGACCGGTAGCTCTCGGGCTCCTGGTAGCCCGCAAGACTATGTTAAGGCGCCCGCGAGCAGAAGTTGCACTTCCAGATTTCTAATTAAAAACCTTCATAAGCATTACAGAAGACAATGATCAAAATTATCAGCCACAAAGGCACTTTGATAACCTTCGCTTAAACTTTAAGCCTTAAAGATATATTTGATACACGTTTTCAGGATCTTAATGCAATCGAACCACTATTATTATCTTTGGTATTTTGACATAAGCTACACTTCAAAAATTTACGTTCGTCGACAATCCAGAAATTGAAATTATAGTTTTATAAAATGACATCAACTAAAAGCTATTGAAAATTACGGTTTTTAGCAAGCAACTGACCCCGTCATATAAGAATCCTATCAAATGTGCGAAAAAGATAAACTTATTTTTAGCTTCTTTATATACAGGGTGTTTCATAAATATTGCGAAAAAAATTGTGATTCCTTATCGAAAATTAAGGGGAGTCTCTTATATAAATGTTTTTCCATAGATGTCTCCTTTCTGAGTTACACCCCCTTAAAGGGGAGCGTAAAATTAGGGTTTTATTTTATTTCTCAAATTTGGATAAATGTAGAAGAATGATATTTGGTGATGTTTTATACTTAATAAAAGGTTTCCCATAGTAATATTTTCAATCATCTCCCATCTTCACAGGGGGCTGTTGGTTTTTTTTAAATCAGAACTTTTTGGTGGGTTAATTTAAAATATATATATTTTTTTTTAATTTGAATTATTTAGAAACATTTTTGTTCCCTAGTTGTTCTCGTAAAACCTACAGTTTTTGAGTAAAAAATAAAACAAGTCAACATGAACCATCTAATATTCCACTATAAAACGACTCATTTTGGTGGTTGTCATGGTTTGTTTATGTTCATATTGGGTAGAATTGACGGGTGTAATGCATTTTGACGCTATAACTGCCTTAGTGGGTACTTAAAATCACACGTTTTAACCACTATGACCAAGCAGACTTAAAAAAAACGGATCAAAGAAGCTGTTGCTCGAATTCCTGTGACCATGCTACACAATGTATTAAGTATGTAACCCGCGCGTAAGACTGACAGAGTGTGTAAAACGAAATGGAAGTCATTTTCCTGATGTTATATTTAAATAATTGTTAGGATTCTGTTTTCTTTTATTATATGTTAAATTAATATTTTTTTTACTTATGAAGTATTTAAAATCGTTCACTTCACTGCCAGATATGGAAGAAATGAGCACTAGGTGAGAACACACTGTATATGCAAATTTTGTTACTTTTTCTGTTAATATTTTAATGGCAATCATCAATGAATACTTATGAACTGACAAAAATCCATAAAAATGTAAATTTATCAGTGTAATATACAGATAATACACAACTTCCTATTTTTCAAGTTCGGATCCGTGGATTTAATTTATTAGAGTGACCATCTAATACCTGCACGCATGGAAAAGCTGAACAGAAAGCTATTGAAAAGAGGACTATCGCGATATATTTTACGTTTTTACACAGAAACCGGAAGCGGAAACATTAATCGAAATGAAAAGTAAATTATTCTTTCACAATTTTTTAAATTGAAAGCTATTGTATATCAACTTTTATTTGAAAGTAGTAAATCGCAATATGTTCGTTAATAATTTTTATTTAAAACTGGGTATAATTATTACATATATTCACAACAGTTTTTTGTCACTTACTTATATTTATACAATATCATTTATTTAATATTTCAAGTAAAATGTTATTAACAATGAAGAACAAATTTGGGTTAATACGTAGGGTGTAGGCCCTAAAGATGACCCTACATTGTATGATCATCTTTTTACATTACCTACGTCGTTTCGCATACACGACCTTGATTAACCAGGGACTGTAACTTGATATATTACAAGTCGGCTATTATCGGACTTACTTTGCTGGACCAAAAATGTACGTTATATTGCATTTGAAGCTTTTCGTTTTCTAGGTAGTACGAGCGGCAATTATGCTGCGATTTAGCCTAGTTCTATGGTTAACGTGGTTTAATCTCGGGATTAATCCTAGGTTTGGATTTTATGCAATCGGGCACTTTTGTGCAACTATAACTACACAGAGCTTTCTCTTTATTTGTATTTCTAATAAAATTTTAAAATGACCTAGACTTTATTACGATGAAAAAGTAATTCATAAGATACTTTTTCATTAACAATAAAAAGATCCTATTATTATGCACACCTAGTCTAGGAGTTTATGCAATATTGATACTCTTATGAATAAAATAAACTCGAAATATTTTTACTATATTATTTGCAGGGTTAGCCTGATTTAAATCAATTGATTTAAATCACGATTTAAATCATGATATAAATCAGCTGATTTTTTAAATTAAAATCATGATTTAAATCGAATTATATTTTTTTTACGATTTAACGTCACACGTCACCATATAAACAACCGCCGGAAATATTGCCTATTGGTTCTTATAAGTCAGGGAGAAATAAAGTCTCTACAGGATTTTTTTTGTTAGAGACGCATTCCGGCAGATTACTTTGTAAATTGTCACAATAATTTTTTATTTTAGGGCCAAAAGATCTATAGCCTCATTCAAAAAGTTTGCAACAATTGGAAAAGTTTTTTATTATCGATTTCTCAAAAAATTTTATTCCAGATAAAAGTTGATGCATGACCTAAAACTAATTTTAAGGTGAAAAAAATTCAGATGACCCTAGATTTTAAATATTTCAAAATATTCGTTATTTTAAAACTTACAAAAAAATCATGAAAAGAAATTGTTAGAAATGAAAAATATGACAATACCAAATTTGACGTTATAATTTCATTTTCGAATTTTATAGTACTCAACATTCAAAAATTTTGCAACTAATAGATTAGTTTTTTATTCTCGATTAATCAGAAAATGTTATTCTTGAGAAAAGTTGGTGCATGGTCTAAAACTTATTTTAAGTTTGAAAAAGCTCGATAAAAGTTCATACAACACTAGCTTTTAGCGATTTAAACAATTCTCAAGATTAGTGCTTTTATTTAAGGAGTTAAAAAAAGTCAAGGGAAAACGATAATTTATTTAATATTATTTTTAAATTGTAAACAACTTTTTTTAAACTTTTAATTATTTTTTTTAATAAGGGCACTTTACTCTTATCGAATATTTCTAAAATCGTTAAAATGTAGTGTTATATGAATTTATATTAAACTTTTTTTAAACTAGTTTTAGATCATGCACCAACGTTTCTCAAGAATAAAATTATTTGAGAAACCAATAATGAAAAGTTTTTTCATTTTTGCATTTTGATGTAAAATTACTAAAAAAAACAAAAATTGAAATTTTATGCACAAAATTCACCATGGTCGTATTTTTGAAATCTGAACATCTTTATAAAGTTTTTTTGTGTAACTCTTAAAATAAAACTCTTAGAATATTTCTGAAATCGCTAAAATCTAGTACCGTATGAATTTTTATGAAGTTTTTTCCCATCTTAAAATTAATTTTAAGTCATCCACCAACTTTTATCAAAAATAAAGAAATTTATAAAAAAAAAAACTTTTTCATTTGTTGATCTATTTTGAATGCTGTATAGAAGATATAATGTAGGGTGAATAATGAATACATCAGTTGCAAAAAGGAAAAACAGGCCACTTTCTTTGAAAAAAAAATTGTGATTTTTTAAATTTAAATCAATGATTTTTCATTTTTTTAATAAAAATCAAATTTTGCCCAACCCTGATTGTTTGTGACAAAATCTAAGAGTAATAAAGTCTTGTTTAAATTTCCTTTATTGTCCGATTTAAAAAAAATTAAAGAGAAAAACAGCAAATACCTACAATTTTTGTAGGTTTTTCCGAAATGTTTTAAACCAAGAGATATTTTTAATCAGCATAAAATTAAGCATCTTTACCCTTATTTAACTTATGTAACTTTTGAATTTTTCATGCCACGCAACTGTTTTTCCTGGCCACTGTTGACCCGATTCCTGGCCCGCATTGCAGGTTACACCGGGGAATTTAACTCGAACTGGGACATTATCATTTTATTTATTACTATTAAGATACCTTTCGATTTTAAATTTAATTTGTAAAACTAACTCTTATCTGTATATTTCGCTTCACAGAAACGAAAAATAAGCATCTGCACCAGGACACAACAAATAAAATTCCCTTTACTGAAACATTTTTTTTTTAAATCAGATAAACATAGGCTTCAATTAAAATATTGTTATCCGAGGTATATACCACAGTTTGAATTTACAATAACATAAAATCCCCGTTTTACAATACGTAATATGCCACAACTTCATAGAATATTTATTAATAACAGAGTTTTATTACCGGCAGGTGCAACAATTTTTAATACCGAACGCACATATTTATCGATTTTTACACAAAGCATTTCTCTAGGTAGATATACAGATACACACCGCACACGCCAGTTACATATATCATTCATGAAACTCAATAGGGAATTTGCATTTAATCCATGTGATCGGATTTAACGATTATGTGTTCTCCATTAACGTTCAAAATGGCAATAATGTAGCATTAACTTAATTGTTTTGTCGTCCATTAGATGCCACGATATTCGATTGTACAAATCAAACAAAATATTTATTACAGTTTGGTTGGCATTATTGTAACATTAAAACTCTACGACTGAATTTACTGTGATAAAAATAAATTATCGGTAAACATCCCGCTCGTTATAAGATTATTAACTGATAGCCTAACAATAAATCAATTAAGCTGGCTTAAAACGGTTAGTTAACGTCATGACTAAGTACACTGTATTTACTCAAGTGCCATTATGGGAGTGAGGAGTGACCCTTTATAAAGTCTGTTTTATACTATACTATTTTTTCGTTTAAGAAAATCGTATACGATTTTTAATACAAAAGTTTCGTTCAAGAATTTAGCATGGAAAATATGAACCATTTACATTGTACTATTTTTTGGTACGAAAACTCCAATATATTTTGGTTACTTTTTAGCAACTTTTATCATATTTTGTTGGCACCTACTCAAGGTCAAATTTTCAATTTGATCACATAACAGAAAGCGAATCATTTTCAAATTTAATGTGTATTTAACGCTTGCTCCATTCTACATATTTACACAAAATAAATTGTGAGGGATTATAGCGGTAATAAGTGGTGTTTAACATCGTTTGATTGTTTCAGTTAACCTAACCCACAAATGACATGCGGTCAGATACAGTTACAGTAGAATACTTTTTGGGTTTCCGTAAACGTTTCAACTGAAATTATTTCACGAAAGATTTTGTTATTGATTTGATGATAATATTTGATAAATAATGTATAATATTACTGTGGAATTTCGTTTTTACCAAATGAATAACAAATAACACTTAATGTTAATTATTTTATTTGAATTGTTAAAATACAAGTGAGCGATTTTAGCTACATCAAGTACAAAACACAACTAACTACTAAAATACTAAAAACTAAGGGTGTCTACAAAAATGTTTACGTTACTTAAAAGATAACGCTTAAGCATGCAGCTGTGTTTATAATATATAATCTTAAGGGCCTAATACATGGGAAATGTGACACGGTCGACTATTACAATATGAAACTATAGAGGTCTATAAGTAACTATTAAAATAAAAACTGTAGAGGGTTATATAACACCTCCCATCGTAAGAATGAACTTCCACGTTCATATAAAAGAGTATTATTATTATTTTTTTTGAGTAGGATTTAACTTGATCTGAGGTTTGTTACAGTTTTCAGCTTTGCTTTTAATTAACACAAACAGATTTTCAAGAATACATAGCGAAAAATAAACAAGCAGTAAAATTATTATAAACGTAAAAATAACACAAAAAGCAATACATTGGATATAGCAAATTGCTTAATGGTACCTATCAAAATAAATTATAAACTTACACTTAAATTTTAAACTAAACTTAATTCGAACAATTAATTCACCAAATAATTCAAATAACGGAGAAACATTAAAATTTTTTAAACGTTAGGTCAAAGTTACATCATTAAATCTTACAAAACAATTTGTGTATACTAAATATATGTTTTTTTTTTCAATGAGTATTTTGTCAAGGGAAAACTACAGTTGGTAAAACTATAATTATTCACTATTAAACACAGAATTATTTAAACACAGAAATATAAATTTTCTAATTCGAAGCACTGTTTGCGAATGATCCATTGCTTAGTTTGAGATAAGTACTAAAGAGTGGGACGTTTAGAAGTGTTTTATATATTTTTAAAATTTAATCTGTAGAGGTAGATAAACCGGGTTCAGGGCCAGGATCAAAAGGGATATCAGGGTTAGAGTCAATTTCATTATTTGTAATAAATCTTTTTCTTACTTTCAATTGTTCTTCGTGAAACTTATTATTATCTGAATAAACAAATTTCTTATCTTGTCTAGTAATGTTTAAAGGCTTAAATTGGGGTTGTGTTTTCTTACTTGGTCTTTTTATATAAGTTACCTTTGAATCAAGGGAAATAGGTGTGCATTGTTCGCCTGAACTTGGTTGGTTAACGACTTCATTTTGTATTACAGAGATTTGTTTTAGATGTTCATTGATTTTATTATCCTCGTTAATTTCTTGTAAGTCTGGTATTCTAGATATAATATCGCTTTCGTACCCGTGAGTGATTACAAATGGTTTTTGTTTTACTTTAGAATGTATTGTGTTGTTGTAGTAAATTATACTTTTGAGAACTATTTCTTTTATTTTTAAATTCGGATTTTTGGTTTTTAATACGCGTATGTTTTCGAGTAAAGTTGAATGGAATTTTTCAATTAGTGCTCTTCCTTGGGGTCTATTGGGTATGTTAAAATGCCAATCGATATTTAATTCATTGCTAAAGTCTCTTATCAATTCATTATCAAATTCTTTGCCATTATCGCTCGTTACAGATTTAGGAATGTTATGTTGAGTAAAATATTGTAATAGACAAAATTTTATATCTACTGGATTTTTACTTTCAATTAACATTGCTTGACCATATCGTGAAAATGAATCGATCAATGTTAAATAAATATCACCATCGAGAGTAATAGTGTCAATATACACGTGATCGAAAGGGTATTGTCCTAAAGGATTATGAAGTACAGGTGGTCTGTTAATAGGATTTCGTTCGTTTTTCGCTTCTAAACAAATTCGACATTCATTAACAAATTTATTTAAATGATTTTGAAGATTGGGCCAAAAATATTTCTTTTGAATTTCTTTAAGATTTTCCGATATGCCTTTATGATTAGAGTTTTCATGAAATTTTCGCATAATTTCTTTTTGTTGAAGAGGGTTTGTAACGTTAATTAGTTTGATGTTACAAATAACGAATTCTAGAGGTTTTGTTAAATTATTTTGAGCAAATTTTACGAATGGTTTTGTAAGGATATCGTCTACAAAATAAAGAGCATATTTCAGTTTTGGTTTAACAAATTCCTTTGTTAATTGCATAAATTGATTGTGTAAATTTTCTTGTTCGTTAATTTTCCATGTCAATATTTGTTTATTGAAAATTGTTTGTGTTCGAAATTCCAATTTTGAAGCATGCATATCTAAATGAATTTGTCGAGGAAATTGGTTAATAGGTTTTTCTGAAATAGGCAAATCTAAGACAGTTTCTGAGTCAGAATGAATAGTGGTTTTTCCAGGTTGTCTAAATTCTTCTAAAGGTTCGATAAGTGAAGAAGTGGATGAAGCGATGGTAGCTGCGTTTGTTATTATATCGTCAATAGTTTCATTTACGTGACATTCATAATTTGGAATTCTACTTAGGGCATCAGCAACAAGATTACTTTTACCTTTGATGTACTCTATTTCGTAGTCGTACTCTTCAGGGTTGTTTAGTTCAGTTTGGTTTTCGTATTCTGGGTAGTTTTGTTCATTTAAATCGTAAGTTAGTTTTGTGTCGTCAATTTCTGGTTGATGATTTTCAAAATATTCAAAAGGATTGGGATTTTCTCCAGGATTCGTATTTTCTTCGCATGCAAGGGTTGTTTGAACTGACATTGGTTCAGGGTGATAGGGTTGTCTGGGCTGTTGGAAATTATTTCGTTGAGTCTGGTTAGAAGGATTTCTTAGGAAATTATTATTAGGTTTGTACACTTGTTGAGTCGGGAATTTATAAAAAGGTTGATTTACCTGTTGTGGTTTAGCGAAAAATTGTTGATTCATGCGTGGTTGATACGGTGGTCTTGGTTGAAAAAATGGTCTTTGTATAGGTTGATTAAAAGGTAACATTTGTTTCACTGAGTAACTTCTGTTCATAAAATTAATTTCGTCCGTTGCGAATGTAATCGCTTGATCTAACGTTTGGGGTTGTCTCAAACGTACTTGACAAGATATATTATAAGGTATTGAAACAAGAAAACGATCAAGTGCATTAGCAGTATATAATTCGCGTCGTAATTCTTTATTTGGAATATTTAATAAATTTAATTTAGCAATAAGTTTTGCAAGCTGTGTTCTAATTTTATTCCCAAAACTTATTAAATTTTCATTTTTTTCTAATCTAATATTGTTGAAATCTACAAGTAATTGTTCAATGGATCTATTGTCTGAAAAATGCTGCAAAATTGCTTCTTTTATGTTATCCCATGCAATGAGATCATCTCTGGGCGATAAAATGTCTGCTGCGCGTCCTCTGAATTTAGAAAATATGGCCGCCCTTATCGTAGGACTTGTTTCGTCATATTTAGCATACCTTTTAATTATGCTGTCGACGGTGGTAATAAAAATGTTTATTTGACTTTCTTTACCTTCGAAAATGGGGATGGTATCAAGGTCAATTCTAAATAAACTGTAATTAATAGCCATATCTACGAATTGGTTATTAGGGAAATTACTTAAAATATTTTTAGGACCAAATGTTAGTGCAAGTGGAACAGTGTAGGGTGTAAACATTTAATTTGCATACACAATGGAAAGTTCAGATTAAATTGTTATATGGAAAAATTATTTAAATTAATTGATAAAATGCAAAAAAAAAGGTTTTTCTTACACTTCTAAGTTTTATTAAATTTACTTAAATCTAGCACGGAAAACAGCCAATGGATCACTCACCCTATCGAAGTTGGAATTAGGTTTGCGACGCACTGCACTGGTTCGTGGTTATTGTTGTTGAGTTGTTGTTGTTGAGTTGTTGTTGAAGGCGGCGAAGAGCTTGAAAGTAGTCCCGCGGACCACGATGGACAATCTTGGGTTCTTCTTTCAGTTTTTCTTCGGCCTTCTGTTTTTTCTGAACACTACAGTGCCGAAGTTGGGATGTAATGTTACAAAAATTTGTCTTGATGCACAGTATCGATGTTTGGATGTCGCTCGAACTTTTTGTTGCAAGGTTCTGGATGTTACAAAAATTCGTCTTGATGCTCAGTGCCGATGTTTGGATGTAGCATCGAAACTTTTTGTTACAGGATTCTCCTCTAAAGAACAAAAGTTCTCCGGAAGTGTCGATTTTTGAATTCCGTGAGGAGATCCTACCGACTGCGCCAATTTCGTTTTTACCAAATGAATAACAAATAACACTTAATGTTAATTATTTTATTTGAATTGTTAAAATACAAGTGAGCGATTTTAGCTACATCAAGTACAAAACACAACTAACTACTAAAATACTAAAAACTAAGGGTGTCTACAAAAATGTTTACGTTACTTAAAAGATAACGCTTAAGCATGCAGCTGTGTTTATAATATATAATCTTAAGGGCCTAATACATGGGAAATGTGACACGGTCGACTATTACAATATGAAACTATAGAGGTCTATAAGTAACTATTAAAATAAAAACTGTAGAGGGTTATATAACAGTGGTATAGTTTATTTCTTAAGTTTAGTATTTCACTATTTTTTCGCAGTAGACATTCTTGTGAAACAGCGCTTCAGAATATTTGTGATATGTGGTTTAGAAATATGGAAAATGGTGAAATAACACTAGCTGTATTTTTGGATTTTCGTAGGGCTTTGAGACGATTAATAGAGAATTATTAATTAAAAAATTAGAAAAAATAGGGATAAGTGAGGTAAGATTGTCTTGGTTTAAATCATACTTACAAAATAGACATCAAAAAGTTAAATATAATAGAACTATATCATCTTGTTTAAATACCACACATGGTGTACCACAAGGAATCGTTCTGGGTCCTCCGCTTTTTGTTGTTTACATAAACGACATGGTTAAATACGCCAAACATTGTGAAATAATGATGTTTGCGGACGATACAATGTTGTTTGTTAGTGGATTTAAAACAATTAAATTAGTAGATAAAATGAATTTAGATCTAAGTAATATTTATAAACGGCTGTGCGATAATAATTTATGTATTAATGTTGATAAATCCAAATTTATGATTTTGGGAACCAAACACATTATCTATAAAACAAATATTTATAATGCTAATCTGGATATAAAAATTAGCAACACTAATTTAGAAAGAGTACCCGAAATTAAATACTTTGGTGTTATATTAGATGAAAATTTAACGTTTAAGTTACACACAAAATACATGATGAACAAAATTTCCAAAAAGATTTTTCTCTTCAAAAGATGTAGCAAACACATTAGTATGTAGACTAGAGTTTTACTGTATAAAACAATAATAGCTCTCATTTTGAGTTTTGCGCTTCATTTCTTATTAATTTAAATAAAAATGAGCTTCAACAATTACAGAAATTACAAAATCGCGCTATGCGCACTATTTCAAAGTGTTCAATTCATTCCCCTATCAAGGTTATGTTAAATTCACTTCAATTTATGAGTATTAATCAGATAATAATATTTAGAACATTAGAGCAAGTTTTAAAAATTAAATTACAAAAATCACCAAAATATCTGTATGAAATTGTAAAATTAGTCCATAACATCCACAGTTATAAAACTAAAAATAGGCTTGATTTCATTATAGAGAAATGTACTAAAAGTCAAACTGCTCGTTCGTTATTTTATCAAGGTTTTAAAATATTTAATAATATGCCGCATCAAGTCAAAATATATAATAATTATAAGAAGGGTATTAAATTAATTAAAGAGTACGTATTAGAACGCTATTAAACTATTATTTTAGATATTTAGAATTTAGAAGATTTTTAGATTTTTATTTTATTTCATTCTATTTTTATTTTTATTATATTTACTATTACCTATGTAAATTATGTTACAATGTAATAGCAATTGCTAAATAAAGCTAACTTACTTACTTACTTACTTACTTCTATTAAACAATAACTTTTTTAACTGAATTGCTAGAGAATTGCTTTTTGTTTCTATGCTATTAATAAACATTGTATTTATATTTTTTATTTTTTGAGCGCGTGGCCCTAGGCGAGGGAATCAGTGGAATGTGCTTCAGGCCGACCCTGTCTATAAATTACCCCAATCAACTACACATGATTTGATCGAGTGATCTAATATCCAGCAAAATATGAAACCTACAGAAATTTAATTTAATTTCTTTTACAAATAGGGTTAATTACTCTGTATAGGTATAGTCACGCTAAGGCTTCTAACACTTCTAGATGCATCTTTTAAAGGCTTCTTTTAAAATTGGTATTACTTTAGTTGTCGCCCTTTGAATGGTTTCTTCAGTCGTTTTTAATTTATGCACTTTATTTCTCTTAGACTTTTATTCACGACTTTGAATGATGAAAATAGTTGATTATCGACTAACACTAACCAACACGTTTATATATTCTTTCAGATTATTTGTAAGAATCAACGAAATACATCAAAGACGTGGGATTTCCCAATCGCCTGTTAAAATTAATTGACCTTTTACTTAAGCATTAACAGTTTCACTGTAAACCTTGCGGAAAGTTAAATGTCGATCACTCCTAATCAGATCAGGAACGAGGAACACCAGCTAATGAATCGTTTGTTTTTGAAGTTGTAAGACGAACGGTTAACGCGCGAACCACTATCATCGGTAAACTTGGGGGATCTGTTTATTATGCGAACCGTTAGTCTTCGGTAACACACAATTTTCCGGTGTTTTCTGTCATTTTTGTGTCAAACATAATTTGCAGCAAATTCGCTGTTCAGTAAAATGATTCGTTTTAAAATGAAACAAACATATAGTAAGCTTGATGTTCAACACGATAAGTATTTTAAACACGTAATATGTCTATAAAAACCGATCATCTGAACAAATACGTACCTTTATATAATTTCCGGTTTCGCCGGAAACGGCCCTAACTTTGTTATTTGAAATGGAACACCTCGCATATTTCACATTTTGGAAAGAAGAAAGCAACTTTTAATATAACTGCATTATTCTAAAACGCTTTTGACAGTTTGTATCGTTATTAAAGTCCGAATAACATTTTCGTTAATTTTTAGAAACGTTTTAGCTACTTTAATCAGCTTTCAATGTAGCAAAGTTGTGTTTTATTTTGTGATTAAGCAGCAACTACGATTAGAAGAATATTGTGGCAAATCTTTATTATAATTATTAAATTCTGTAACAATCTTTATAAAAATATTGGTATTGTAAGATTCGTTAAAAAATACTCTTTTTAGATATGTATAAGTCAATATCGCACCATTTAAAAAATACTTAAAAACAAAAATTTGCAATATTGGAGTAGTAAAAACGTCTATTCAAATTTATAAGTAATCAAGAGGTATTTGGACACTTATTGACATATTAAAATTAAATTTTACTTAAAAAATACTTTTTAACATGTTTCAACGTATTATTTTTATTGAATATGGCTTTTTATTTTCTGACAAATAAAAAAATACAAGGCGCTCCATTTGAAAACTAAGGCCATTCCAGGAAAACTGAAATTGCCAGCTGTGTGGATAATTATGTTCAAATAACCGGCTTTTATACAGGGTGGTGCTTTTTTCGATGCTCACCATTGCTATCTTGGAAACGGTAAGAGATACAAGGTCGGTTAAATTAGAGAAAAGTTGCACATTTTTATGGCGATTAAGAATCTGAAAAGAAATCCTGGATATTTTGATTTGTTTTTGATTTATTACGAAAAAACTGAAAAATGTGATTTTAGAAAAATATTATTATCTTCCCTACCATTGACGCTATTTCATTTAAACTTGGTAACTTTATGTTTTTGACCGTTCTGGGTTTGATGACGTCAACAGAAATTTTCTAAGCCTTCTAGATTTCAAGTTGCGATAGTCAACTTTTTTATTTCTTATGGCCGCCATATTGGATTTTTACACCATCAGACAGACAAAAAAATTAGCTTTTCAGATTGGTAACCAACATACCTTTTTTCTTTCAAAAAACTTGTTGAAATTTTAAAATATGTGTAAATAATTCATAAAATCGAGAATGCTCTGAAAAACAATTGAAATTATAATATAAATCAAAGTGACACAACATTTTATAGGTCTAACAAAATAACGAAAGGACAATAAATTTAAAACACCAGATAAATAATTATTTAAATTGTTTAAAGTGCGCGCCGTTATGTATGATGTATTGGTTAGTCCTCAGATTCATTTCGTCCACTGCCTTTAGGATAGTTTGTCTCGAAATAGAGTCGAAAGCATTCTTGATTTTATGGCGAAGAAGTTCAATATTTTCCGTTAGGGTTGCACAAACAACATCAATGTAAAAGTAATCCATAGGCATTAAACATGGCGATCGCGGAGGCCAATGAACAGACCAAACGTACCAAGTCATGCATTTTGAAACCGTACATCTAAATTAATATCCTTTTACAATGCGGGCGTTGTGAGGACCAGCTCCTTCATGCTGAAACTACTGATGATTTTGAATTGTTAATAATGGCAATTCGCCTAACATATCTTCTAAATATGTTTCCAAAAATCTTAATTTCGTTATCATTAGACCTATAAAATGTTGTGTCACTTTGATTTATATTATAATTTCAATTGTTTTTCAGAGCATTCTCGATTTTATGAATTATTTACACAAATTTTAAAATTTCAACAAGTTTTTTGAAAGAAAAAAGGTATGTTGGTTACCAATCTGAAAAGCTAATTTTTTTGTCTGTCTGATGATGTAAAAATCCAATATGGCGGCCATAAGAAATAAAAAAATTGACTATCGCAACTTGAAATCTAGAAGGCTTAGAAAATTTCTGTTGACGTCATCAAACCCAGGACGGTCAAAAACATAAAGTTACCAAGTTTAAATGAAATAGCGTCAATGGTAGTGAAGATAATAATATTTTTCTAAAATCACATTTTTAATTTTTTTTGTAATAAATCAAAAACTAATCAAAATATCCAGGATTTCTTTTCAGATTCTCAATCGCCATAAAAATGTGCAACTTTTCTCTAATTTAACCGACCTTGTATCTCTTACCGTTTCCAAGATAGCAATGGTGAGCATCGAAAAAAGCACCACCCTGTATAGGTATTTATATGGGGTGGCCCATCGGATACGCCGGGTTTAATTTTTAAATGAAACAGTAAATTATAATTTAATTGGAAAATTTTTATAGATTTATAAAGAAGATATGTTGAAATTAATTATAGAATACGATGTCGACCAAATGGCCGCCGCGGCTGTTCTGGCATACCCTGACCCATTCGATCAAATTTTCCTTTTTGCGAGGCAGTTTGCTCAATATCAGAAATAACCCGTTGGATTTCTGTTTTCAGTTCAGTAATTGTATGTAGCTTGTTAGCATAGACATTAGACTTTACAAAACCCCAGAAGAAAAATCGCATGGCGTCGAGTCGCAAGATCAGGGCGGCCAATTAACGTTAGCATTTCTAGAAATCACACGACCAGGAAAATATTGTCCTGACAAATAGAGGATTTCTCTTGCTGTATGGCATGTGGCACCATCCTGTTGAAACCACATTTTTTCGAGATCCATGTCGTCCAATTGATCTCACAAAAAGTTCGATATCATGCCACGATATCGTATTTCATTTACAGTTACAGCTTGGCCAGACTCATTCTTAAAAAAGAGCGGTCCAATTTCACCTCCAGCCCATAATCCGCACCGAACAGTGACTTTTTGTGGGTGCATCGTTTTTTCATGAATAACACGAGGATTTTTATTGCCCCAAATTCGAGAATTTTGCTTATTAACAAAACCATGCCAATGAAAATGAGCTTCATCGCTAAAGATGATGTTTTTAAAAAAATTGTCATTCGGTGTTTGGTTTTCCATCCCTCAATTAGCGAATTGTCTCCGTTGCAAATGGTCTTGTGGCTTGAGCTCCTGAGTTAACTGAACTTTGTAAGGGTGGAGGTGAAGGTCTTTAGTAAGAACTCGTTGCAAACTGGCTCTGCTGATGTTCGAAAAAGAGTAAACCCTGATTTTCTTTGCACCCTTATAATTAAAAATAACAGTATAGTTTTATTTTTGATATCACAGAACCGAATACAACAGGTAACTGCAGACTTGTTGCTCTAACATTGTGGGCATTGTTCATGAACCTGACTTCCTTTCTAGACCACACTGTTGTACTTTGTAACTTTGCATAATACAATTTCGGAAAATTTCACTTTGTTTCGTTTGAGTTGTTTAAATCGTACAGAAATGTACTCACAAGGGGGGGTCACGATATGTTGTCGCTAGAATCTGATCAAGGCTGTTGTTATAGCAACAACAACATCAAAACTAAATGTTTTGCAGAGTTATACGTGCCACTGGCCATTCCTTCGGAAAAATAGATGAACAACTGACAAGTTGAATATTAAAGGTAATTTTTGCGATCGTGTTGGCCATGAAACCGTCAGAGATAAAATCTTAATTCTTTTATTTACCAATGCGCGCGTCCTTTGCAAGTAAAATGGTGCAAAGTTTTTGAAGAAATCTGAAACGAGTCCGGAGAAAAACGCGCAAAAACGAAGCTCTTGTAAAAACGGTTTCCCCTACCTATGTTAAACGCCTATGCTAGTCGCATGGATTCAGTTATACAGATATGTATAGGTACCACAACTTCTCAAATCATAGCGCTTTTGCAGGGGTTTCGTTTTTGACGATCATCTCCGGAACCGTTTAAGATTTTTTTCAAAAACTTTTGCACCATTTTACTTGCAAAAGATGCGCGCATTGGTAAATAGAAGAATTTCGATTTTATCTCTTACGGTTTCATGGCCAATGCGATAGAAAATTACCCTTTTTATTCAACTTTACAGTTTCTCCCCTATTTTTTTCGAAGAAAATAGCCTGTGGCACGTATAACTCTGGAAAATATTTAGTTTTGATGTTCTTGATGCAATAAACACAGCATTGATCAGATTCTAGCGACATATCGTGACCTTCCCTGGTCAGAAAGGTGGTCCAAAATTTTTGGAAGGCGTGTACCACTAATCAAATTAAACAAAACACTTTTTCTGGTTGATCTACTCGTACATCTCCACTCTTATTTACTGTCTCTTATTTAAATTGTCTTACTTGTGTTACCCACGACGTATAATGTCTTTGATGTACGTATTATGTTTGCAAAAAATGTGCAACAGTTACACAAACTTTAAAATGAGATACATAAATTTCATGTATGGAAAAGCTAACAGAAATACTACAAAAGCAATTTGTCTTTTCCAAACTGCTTCTACAAATCGTAGACAGCCAAGCAGAAAAATTCTAACGTTATGATCGTTCAAAATACACCGGAGAATTGAAACCGAATTTAGTTGACTGTGACAGACTCCTTAGCGCTCCTCAATTTAAAAAAAGCGAGTTTAGCACAGAAAATTTTAACCCATCCTAAACGATAGTTTTCAGAATCAATGTTTATTTAGATTTTTCGTTTATTTGGATTAACACTATATGCCTTTAGAAATTGGAACTTTCTTTTTTGAACACCATGTACTATACCCATATCAAATCAAAACCAAAACTGAGTTTGTCAGTGAGCGTCTACAATTAGCGAGACTTATTTATGAACACCACCCTTAGTCATAACAATTTATAATTGCATTAAAGATAACAATAAAGTCAGACCACTACTTTGTATGTTATTAAGGTTGCATATTGATCATTTTCTAAAATGGAAGCCATAACTGACAAAATGCACTATGCACACAAATGTTTTAAATCGAGTATCGCATACTGTCGTATGAGAATCAAACAAGGTTGACATTAAATGGCTTGATGTTTAAAATATTCTGACAATAATAAAAATAAATTTAATGTTCTGTGCTAGTAACAACTGAATGAATACGACGACTTTTTTGCGTATATCGTGCTAAAAATGCCTGTTTACCCATTTTCACTTTGCAAAATACACTTTTAAGCGAAAAACAACGTCTCTACACTAACCGCAAACGTGATCAAAACAACGAAAATTTACTCTTACCCCCACTGCAATAATTAAGCCTTTGTAAATAAGCTTTACTTTAAACTGACGCAATTAGAGAGTAAAATCATTAAAATAAACTTTAAAATCAAACCCATTATAATAATGCCTTACAAATCAAACCTAACCATCAACACGGTTTAAAAAGATCTACGTCTTAAAATTATTTTTAGCTTTACAGGGTGTCCATTTTTGCGCTATAACAAAAACATTGATTTTTTTAAATGGAACACCCTGTATATTTTTAGGTCCGGATGTAATTTTTTAATCTCTACATGAATGTCTGTTCACTTTTTGATTTTGTGTCAGTGTTGCCAAATTATAATATTCTTACATAAGCAGGCCTAACTTTAAAAAATCGTAGCGAACTCGTTTTTTAAAGTTAAGAAATAAATTTTAGCAATAATGTTGGTCCGGTTAGGGAGCAACATTTTAATAACAAAAAAATTAAATTTAGTGATACAGGGTGTTTACAAAAAAGTGCCAAACTTTCCAAACATCAAAGTGACATAAATCTTTTTTTTTTAATGTAACTACCCTTATTTTATTTCGCCATTCGATAGTTTTTTTCTCCTCTTCAATTTTTATATAAGTTGTCATATTCTACACCTCGTAGTTGTTGAGATATTCAATACTTTTCACAAAAGTAACCATTTCATTAGGTACATTTTTATGAACTGAAGTAGGCCGCGCTGATGCAAAACAAATGCCAAAATGTAAGCAAGTGTCAACTTGACATTTGAATAAATTTTCTTATATATCGAAACGTAAAACGGTTTTTATTCCGGATTTATAAAAAGTTAAAAATCTAACGCCGTACGCACATATATCCATTTAAAAAATCTTTGTTTTTGTTATAGCGCAAAAATGGGACACCCTGTATAGCTAAAAATAATTTTAAGACATAGATCTTTTTAAACCAATAATTTTATGTATTTACGTTTTTTTCTATCTCCTACGTGCGAGGCGCTATAAAAGCCCGACGCAATGTTGCAGGGCCCTGAATAATTAGATAACTAGAGAAAACTCCACGATGCAACTAAACATTTCATATCAAAATCAAATCCAAGTCAAAACGATTGAAACATTATGTTAATGGAAAAAGTCAACGCGATAGAATCTATCTGAAAAGTTTGCAAGATATTATTGATTTATATGAAATACAAGAGAGCACGTTGAAATCATATCGTTTGAACTAAAGTGGCTTTTAAAGCAATCGAATAAACGACGCTATTTCTGAAGGATCTTATCGGTTAAAAATACTGTATTGCTTTTAAAATGGAAGTAATTGTAGTTTTGTTATTTTATTCACACAAGAACAAAAGGTTAAGAACCTTCCAGTTGCGGTGTCTATTATAGTAATATTTTGGTATAATACGAAAAGTTTACAGTATATTTATATATGTCATGCGTGCATGCATATAAGGAAATGGATGTGTACTCAAATATGTCCGTACACTACCTTAATCAAAAGATTTAGTTGATTACGTAAGTAGGTAATAATATACCCATAACAAAATATAGGTACCGTGTAACAAAGTTGGTGAACCAACAGCTAAGGCGACCAAAAATATTTTATATCTCAAATTCATCTTTGAAGTTTCCTTTCTGCTTGACTTCAAACTCATTTCAAGAAGTTTTACAATTATAATATTTAGGTGTTTCATTCAAAATCTGACAAGTTTAGCAACTTCGTTCTCATCTTAATTAACTTACCATAATAAATTTTTATTATCTATGCTAATTAAACGAGAGTCAAACAAATCCGAACAAAAAAAAACGTACGAAATTGTCTGTATAACGCAGTGTTTTCCAACCAGTGGGACGCGCCCCATAAGGCGCGAGACTATTACAAGGGGGAGTGCAGCATTTACCATAATATAACTTGTTTTATGATACAAAATTTGCGTATTTAGTGGATATTTTTTAAAAACCCACTACTTTAAATGTTTAATTTATGAAATTAGATTTTTACGAAAATTGAGGGGACGCAACAATTTTTATGGAAAAAAGGGGGCGCAGGTACAGAAAGTTTGGAAACCACTAGTATAACAAATTAAACTGGTGCAGCTACTAAATTACTTTCGTCATACATTTTGTGTGTAGGTGTGTGTTAAAATATTTGTGTGAATAAAAATGGTTAAGGTGCTGTTCCAGTCATTTTAATTAATGTAATTTTTGAAAATGGCGTAAATGACCGGCCAAAATGAGAGTGTTTCGACTTACAAACAACCACACCATCCTTATAAAAATGTAAAAACATTTTAAAAAATCAAATAGTTTTTAATAAATTCAGAGAGCTGACATAAACGGCATAAGAAAAGTAAACTTTACAACACATTAATTTTTTTTAAATTGCAGTAGCCGCTTTTTACAAAAATTAGGTCAAAATTTTGAAAAGCATGATATTGCTGTAGTTTAATTCAAACCAAAAAAGAACACGATATGGACTACAATTCTATATAAACAGAATACAATTATCTATTATCGTTTTCCTGTAATTTTAGATTAACGTAAAATCTAAACATCTTGTATTCTAGTTATTATTTGCCATATCAACTAAATGTAAGCGCTTCGTAACATACTTCTATTGATAACTTATCTTAAAAATATACAAATATAATGTCTGACGGATACACACACAGACGCAATTTCGAAAATAGTCAAAACGGGATCAGGGGGTCTCAAAACGTATAAATCAGTCAAAAACTCGAATCCGAAAATTTTCGCGATCACAATGCTTTTTTCAAACTTTGTGCGGCGAAAGTAAAGAAAAATATTTTTTTGTTAGTAAAGATTAAGCAATTAGAGGTTTCGTCTGGTCAGGGTCGTAGCAAGGGTATGTGCCACCCTTAAGCAAACTTTTTAATACCGCCCCTTCTCAGTGTTGTCATCAAAATTAACTGACGAACAAAAAAATTTCGTGTACTTTTTTTGTACTAACTATAGATGGATTGTAATTTTGCCGCTCATGCAAAGTGTTACCCTCTTTTTAATACCGTCCGTTTGCAGTGTTGTCATCATAGTTTACTGAACAGAGAAGGTCACGATATGTTGTCGCTAGAATCTGATCAAGGCTGTATTTATTGCATCAAGGACATCAAAACTAAATGTTTTACAGAGTTATTCGTGCCACTGGCCATTTCCTTCGGCAAAATAGGGGGAAAACTAAAACGTTGATTTATAAAAGTAATTTTTGCGATCGCGTTGGCCATGAAACCGTCAGAGATAAAATCGAAAATCTTCTATTTACTAATGCGCGCATCCTTTGCAAGTAAAATGGTGCTAAGCTTTTAAAAAAAATCTTAAACAGTTCCGGAGAAAAACGCGAAAAACGAAACCCTTGTAAAAACGGTATGTTAAACGCCTATGCAAGTCGCATAGATTTAGTTATAAAACTTCCCAAATCAAAGCGCTTTTGCAGGGGTTTCGTTTTTGACGTTTTTTTCCGGAACCGTTTAAGATTTTTTCAAATACTCTGCACCATTTTACTTGCAAAGGATGGGCGCATTGGTAAATAGGAGAATTTCGATTTTATCTCTGACGATTTCATGGTCAACGCGATCGCAAAAATGCCCTTTTCATACCGATTTTTCAGTTTTTTGCCAATTTTCCGAAGGAAATGGCCAGTGGTACGTATAACTCTGGGAAACATTTAATTTTGATGTCCTTGATGCAATAAACACAGCCTTAACCAAATTCTAGCGACACCATATCGTGACGCTCCCTTGTAAGGAACAAAAATGTTCATGTATTTTTTTGTAGTAAGTATTGATGAATTGTAATTTTGCCGCTCCTTTGAAGTACCGCTCTCAGGCGGTTTCCGAGTGAGTGCTAGGGATGACCCTGCTCTTGGTATATATCCCGATTTTGAGCCCCCCATGAAAATTTGTTCATCAATTGGTAAAAAGTTCAGTTTTCCTTTGTGACCCCTGCTGTACTAACACCCCCAAGTTCCAAAATCCTGCGCCTGTAAAGTAATCCGCCGATGTTTTAAATGAAAATAAAAATTAATTTGTGTCCTAAAAATCAGGAATGGGAAGTCGGAGTCGAAAGTCGTGAGTCGAGGCTTTTTTGAGGAGTCGGGAGTCGGTCGGTAGTCGGAAAAACTGTCGACTGCCGACTCTTAGATTCGGTGTTTATTAAGAATGAGAACAGAACTAAAACGAAAACAAAATAACGATATTAACTGTTATTTTTTAAAGAACGAAACAGAAACGACCTTTATTTTTTCTTGTTCAAGAACGAAAACGAAATTTAAAATATTCAATACCGGTTTTCCTTTATATTCTCCAGTGTAGTGCATTAAAAAATATAGTTGGGGGTCGGTCGGTTTTAAAAAATACCGATTCGAGAATCGTTAATGTTTCTACCGGCTACCCATCCCTGCTAAAAATAACGATTTTTTTACAACTTCTGCTTAAACAAGAAACAAAAAATAAAAGCTAAATAGTACGATAACATAAAATTTTTCCTCTTAAAGCCAATTCTTTAATCTTAATATTTTAAAACTTTGTTTATTGGAATATTCACTGCAACTCGCTTTTAAAACACACGGTATATATTATACACTTCCTGAAACAGTAATTAGGTTTCGGTAGAACCAGATAATGTGAATACTACATTTAACAGCCCGTTATGTAAGACGACAATTATAATTTAAACTTTATGACATCCCCCATTTAATCACGTTGAAGAAGATATTCGCAAATTTAATGATTTAGATACAGGAACATTTTCGTAGACACCAATAATAACTGAGCGAAGCACGAATAATTCTTGCCAATTCTGCTAAACACAACCGAGCTACTAATTAAGATGATTACTGATACTTATAATTATTCCGTATGCATGTTCTAATTTACAAGCGAATAAGAGATAAACAAACTGATAAATGTTATCTAAGTTTTTTTAACATATAAAATGTTTCATGGATTATATAAAATTTTCCATCTTAAAGCAAACTATAAAAAATTACAAGTTTTTTGCTACCGCTAATGTAAATGTCTCTCACCGTACAGCCTGCATGCATAGTACGTGAGTTATAACGCACGGTAAGCAAAACGCACACTTGTCTAGAAATGTCAAAGTAGGCTTACTACAAAATTGACAACGTGATTAGATGTGTATATTAGCCAAAAAGCCGTTAAAATCGTAGGTATTATGTGATCGTAGAAAAAATAAGCTACATAACACGAGTTGTACAGCAATTACGCACTCGCGGAATAACGCGCTTGCCGCTACGCCGCTCTGGGCGCAACTTTTCCATTCGTGCGTAATATGCTTCTTACAACTCTTGTTATGTAGGAGTAATATACTATTATGTCACATTAACTCTTTATTAATCGTTTTGTATCATACCTAGCTATAAAAGATACTAATGTGATTCTGCAAAATGCCGCAAAGAACATAAACAAAAATAATTATGATTTCCAATTGCGATGAAAGTTAAAAATAACATTAAAATTGGATTTTAGATTAAAATTATATCATTATAAAGCATGTGCGTTCAGTTGAGTTTTTGTTCGAATGATTTTCATATAGGTACCAACTTTTATGAAACCGTAACTGCACAAGCTTCCAGCAACACCATTTGGTAATATAAATAAAAGAAAGTAGTGTTTAGCCACATTTATTCATCTGACTTGTTGAATATTAGCTTTACATTGATAGTTATTAAACAAAAAAAAAAGGTTCTTTACTAAACAATCCGAATAATTTTGATCTTTTTAATTAACAATTGTTATTATTAATTAAACTTTTTCAAATTTGTTAAATGATAATTTTTCTCGACCAAAGAGACTATTTTCTTTTGTTTTTAGTATCCTTTAAGGCTGCCCAAAAATAGTCCCTAAAAATTGCCATATTACTAGTCGCGTTGGCCATGGACACATGCAGGAAAAATCGAAACTCCTTTAGTTTCTGAAGTGCGCATCATTTGCGAGTAAAACGGTACAAAGTTTATTAAAAAAAGGCTAAAGCGTTAGATCAGATCAATTTAAAAAATGACAATTAAAAATATGTTGCCTTTTCGGTACCTACGTCAATATAATTTTGTCTGATACGTTACGTGTCTGAGCCGCTACGATTACGTTACGATATAAAAACTACTTTGTGTGAGACGTTACGTGACGGAGACGCTCCGCTTACGCGACAATAATATAAATGCACCTTAATGGTTCCGTAAAAAAATGCCAAAAACGAGAACCCTGTAAATCGGGGGTTTCAAGCGGAGCATGGAGCAGTGGAGCAATGAGTTTTTGCCCGGAGCAGGAGCGGAGTCAGGAGCAAATAATTGTGATTGCTCCACTGCTCCAGTTTATTATGTACAATTTTTTTTAAAACGCACTTTTTTTTTCAACCTTTGACGATCAATAATTTGTTTTCTTAAACATTTATTTAACTTTACTTGTATGTTAAGGTCAAATATTGTAATTTTTGACCAACTTCCACATGTCCGATAAAATTAAAACTTTTATGTTCAAAAACAAATTTTTTAAATAAAATACTTACGTTAATAATATTTAAAGCATGGAGCGAAGCTGGAGCGGAGCAATTAAAAAATTGTACTACTCCAAACCCCTGCTGTAAATACGGTTTTTTCTCAAAGTTCGTTCGAAAACGAAAAACATCTCGGTTTACAAAAAAATGCAGTAACTTTTTTTCATACGTTTTTTTTGTGTCTTAAAGTGTAGCCAAAAGATCCGCATCTGGTGATGTATGAATGGTGCACTTTTTTTGTTTTTGGAATCCTTCACGACCGGCCAAAAATTATGCTTAAAAATTGTCATTTTTGCAGTCGTGTGGACCATGGAACCGTACGGGAAAAAATCGCAATAGCTTTGGTTTCCGACGAGCGCGAATAAATTTGTGCAAGTATTTAAAAAGAACTTTACCAATTCTGGAGAAAAACGCGAAAAAGGAGACTTGTGTAAAAACGGTTTTTCCTCGGAGTTTTTTCAAAAATTCAAGAATTTGGTTGGTAGCTCGCGACTATAATAATATATCTATATATATACAGGGTGTCCCAGATTACATTTCCAGCATGGGGATCTCGCTTATTATAAGAGATACAGGTTTGTTTAAATCAAATGAATTATTTCTTAGTAAGAGAGGAGCCACAATCAATTTTTAAAAGTACAAAATTCGTCGTGCTTCAGATGTTATAGCAAAAAGTATGAAAATGTCGAATTTCTTTTTTCTTTCATAACTTTTTTGTCTTAATCGTTAGAGCAATTTTATTTGTACTTTCTGAAAGTACTTTTTAATGGAGAATGTAACTGTCATTTTAGATTTTTTTTAACACCTACCATTTTCGAGATATTACCCCCAATTCCATTTTTTCTTATGGGCCGCGAAGTTGGCTATGGAATAGTTGAATGTGCTTTTTTTTACTCGTTTAAATGAGATATTACTTGCTATACCTATTTTTATAAACAAGTCACAAAATGAAAAAAAATTGTATTTTACCCATGACTTATCAAGCTATCTATGAAAATAAAAACAAAAAACAACTAATTAAATGTCAAATGACAGTTGCCATTTGTCTGCGGTATCATATATTAGAATTTCATATTATTGTTGTGTAATTCGATAGTCTTTGTAGTAATTATTGTTATAATGATGGCTACATTTAAAAATAGCGAAAAATTTGACATGTTGAGATGCTACATTCTTTACCATAAAAACTGTGGAAGCTGAGCGAATATACTTGAGCTATATCTTGAGAAAAGGCAACGAAGAGTGTGTAATTACAGAAATTTGGAAATAAATTTAAAAGAATATGGTTTCTTCGAAAAACCAACCAAAAATCCAAAACAAATCCATAAAGAATTACAAATATCTATTTTGCACAGTTTCTGTTGTAAAGAATGTAGCATTTCTACATTAAAATTTTTTAATTAGTTGTAAATGTGCCCATAATTAAATGAAACAAATTTGCTACAAAAACTATCGAATTACACAACAATACTATACATTCTAATAAATGATGTCGCATACAAATGGTAACTGTCATTTGACATTTAATTAGTTGTTTTTTGTTTTTATTTTCATAGATAGCTTGATAAGTCATGGGTAAAATACGATTTTTTTTCATTTTGTGACTTGTTTATAAAAATAGGTATAGCAAGTAATATCTCATTTAAACGAGTAAAAAAAAGCACATTCAACTATTCCATAGCCAACTTCGCGGCCCATAAGAAAAAATGGAATTGGGGGTAATATCTCGAAAATGGTAGGTGTTAAAAAAAATCTAAAATGACAGTTACATTCTCCATTAAAAAGTACTTTCAGAAAGTACAAATAAAATTGCTCTAACGATTAAGACAAAAAAGTTATGAAAGAAAAAAGAAATTCGACATTTTCATATTTTTTGCTATAACATCTGAAGCACGACGAATTTTGTACTTTTAAAAATTGATTGTGGCTCCTTTCATACCAAGGAATAATTCATCTAATTTAAACAAACCTGTATCTCTTATAATAAGCGAGATCCCCATGCTGGAAATGTAATCTGGGACACCCTGTATACATATATAGAAGAGCTTGTTTGTTTGTGTGTTTGTTTGTTTGTTTATTTGTTTGTTCGCTATAGAATCCTAGGTCCGTTGATCGATCGGGACCAAATTTTGCACAGTTACTATTTAGGACCTAACGGATCAAACGTCGTATAAAGAACGGCCGGAAATGCCCGGGAACGGCCGGAAACGTCCGCCGAACGCGAGCGCGGAGCGCGAGTTGTCTGTAATTGAACGTCTGAGAACGTCCGCCGGGAGCGAGCGCGGAGCGCGAGTAGTCTGTGATTGATAAAAGAGAATTGTAATCACCCGTGCAACGCCGGGTAAATCGCCTAGTATAATATAAAAAGTCGATAACAAACTGGTTGGCCGCCCGTGCTATACTATTTGTATCTATGCTGTGGGCACATGCTGATTAAAAAAAGTCCTATGTCGATTTTTACAGGGACCTATAAATAGAGCTTCTTAAAAACATTCATGTCTAATTATTACATTTAACCAGATGCGCTAAATTTTACCAGTTTTACCGATATTCTTACTTTGATCGCTAGATATAGCATAATTTAAAGGATGTAACTTTTACATTGAATATGTAGGTACATATGTACATACACACATATTTAAACAGTCTTCGGAGTATTTCCCTAAAGACCCATTATAACTTTGGTTTTGGCTATAAATATAGTTAAACATATTTTTCTCATTTTCTCATTTTTATCATTTCGCTGTACGCAATTGCTCATCAGAAGTTATAAGTAAAAACAAAGAAATTATCGAATAAAAATATTTGAATTATAAAATAAATTAAAACTGCATAAAAATATTTTACTAAAATCCTATTCACATAGTTTTTAAATGTACTTTCACACTCTTAATTGACTTTATCACCCACGACGTAAAAAACTTTTTCTTTCTACACCCACAAGTCTAAATAAAACAATTTTTTGCGTAAAACAGGCACACCTGTGTACAAATAACCGATAAAGCGTTTTCAGATATTCCAAGATATACAGCAAAATCGTGCTCTGTAATGAAACACCCTACCTAGACTGTCCATAAAAAACTAACAAACTCCAAAGACTTTATTGACACCTCAATTAAGCGAATCGTCTTACACCCACTTTCCGAAACGTATTTAGCTCGAATTTATATAACCAAACTAATTAAACACTTCTAAAGTCTGAGAGGTATCAATACTATAAACATTTTGGAACTATTTCAAAATGAATTTCACTTCGTTAATAGCAGGGTAGAAAATAAAAATATTAAATGGCCTTTATTAAACGATTTTTATAACTTTACCCATTTGAAAATAGCACCTATTAAAATAATAAAATTCTAATTTGTTTCTTAACACACGTTGAGAAATAAAGTTGTTATGCTATTTCGAAGCTTTTAAAATGTATCTGAATAAAACATACAACGCAATTAACTTGTTAAATAAAAAAATATGCCTCGAGAAAATAATTAATTTATTACAAATTGTTATTTATAAAATTGAAACCAACTTGTTAGCTCTAATAAAATCAGTGACAGTCAAAATTATCGCACTCATAACGTAATCGACAAAATGTTTATGCAATGCAATCAAACTTTTCCATAAAAATCTGTATTTTAAATTTAGAATTAATCAAGGCTATAAAATATGTTTCCTTGCGTAGTATTTACTTGAACTGCAATTGCTAACCATGACTATTAATAAAGATATCTCGAAAATACCAAGTGGCGCACATTTTTAGCAATAGCCACCTTGAACCTTTTAAAATTTAAAATATTTTACATCCCTTATAAAAATGTTGCATATTTTATATCGCTGTTAACAGTAAACCGCAAGGGAATTATTTAATCAATTTTTAACTAAAAATGATTTATAAGTCAAAACCAAATTTGAAACATGCGATTAATAAATAAATTGCATGCATCCAGTGGCGGACTGGGCCGGCGGGACACCGGGAGGAATCCCGGTGGGACGGTCGCTCTGAGGCCGCGACCCACAGTACTTGTTATGATTTTTATGAAAAAATTATGCAATATTATTATTTCGGTTAGTAATAAATAAAGAATAAGTTACCTACAACATCGCATAACTTTTGTACCCCTGGCCCTCCCAAGCTTTATAAGCTGACTACGTCTCTGATTTGTGTCTCTGCTATGTCCGACGTTTTCGTTAAATTTCACCGTCCGGGCTATGTTTTTGAGCACCAAGTGATATTGATATTATACCTTACTAGAATTTTAGTTTTAATATTTTAGTAATTAATAAACAATTATTAAACTTAATAAATGCAGACTGATTCTTTACATTCATTGTGAGATTGTGAGATTATTCTGGTTATATAGTATTTAATCAAGGAAAAATGGAAAAAAGAAAATGTGCTCAAAAAGAGAAAGAAAATAGACAAAAAGTACTTCACGAAGCTGCTAAAAAAAGTTTTAAGTTAAGTGATTTGTTTGCTTTAACTTCTAAAGTTAGTGCGCCTGATGTTGAAAAATCTAACATTGATCAAGATTTGCATTCATCAAATTCAACAAACGAAGACAATATAAACTGCCCCGTTGAAACAGACAAAATTGAAACGTCGATTATCAACGCAAAGTCTTCATGTTCAAGTCTAGATGTTGTAAAACTAATTGGAAAAAGGGGTTTAGCTTTTCGGGCTCACAGATCGGAATCTGCTAATTCATTCTCATTAGAGAACAATGAGACTGAACATGGACATTTTTTAGAAATAATTTTATTATTATCTAAACATGACAACATTTGAAAATTACATTTTTTTGGGTTATTAATTTTTTGGGGGCCGGTCTAGCAGGTTTTTCCCGGGCCGGTTGAATTTCCCAGTCCGCTACTGCATGCATCTTTCAACCGTTTTTATAACTGATGAGCTTAGAATTAATGCGTATGGCTTGAATACAATTGTTAACTGACCTAGCAAAATCATGCAGGCACCCTTAGAATTCAAGTCATATATCCGTAAATAAAACGAAAATAATTCAATTCTAATAGAACGTAAACATCACTATTAACATACTGTTAAGTACTTTTGCAAACATGTAATTAATTAAACTGAACCTACTTGCTGATTAAACATATAATTTATACTGGTTTTGGTAACTTCATTGCACAATTTACTTTGCACCAATAATTTACACAAATTTTCGACATTTACACAATGTTAAACAGTGAAATTGTAAGTAAACACATAGTAATACGAGGCGTGTTTTTAAAGTAAGGTCCCATAGTTTACCGCCGATTAAGAATACGGGCGCAGTGTGGCGCATGTTTAGTGGTTTCAAATTGTCACAATTATACACCGCCAAAAAGTAGGTGCATATTCCTGAGTGAAAATGATGACCATTTGTCAAATATTTTGTTATCCGAAAATGCTTCCTTTCAAAGTTAGAGACCTCCAAAAATGCAAGAAAAAAAAATCAAAAAATCGAATACGTCCTAGCCGTTTAAGCTAGAGCTATCAAACTTGGCCGAAATGTTTAGGTGTTTCCCATTGACTTTGTCGGATAATTAGAAAGAAAACACGTAATTGGAAGTATGATTTATATATTCAGGTCATCCGCTTACCATCTTCAGAATTTTTTACTCTGGAATAAAATTGAAAATGTCATTCGTCCATAAGAAAGTACGACTTAAGAGAAAAAATTCGTCCCTCTTTTTTTGCTGTAAACGTTGCCGTTTTCGAGAAAATTAGCGCTAAAGATGCATCGACAAACTCTGTTTATACACCTAAAATATTTTTTTTACTAAACTTAGTTGGCTAATGTCATGCTCGACTTAAGGCTTAAGGCGGATGACCTGACTATAAATCATACTTCCAATTACGTGTTTTCTTTCCAATTATCCCACAAAGTCAACGGGAAACACCTAAACATTTCGGCCAAGTTTGATAGCTCTAGCTTAAACGGCTAGGACGTAATCGATTTTTTGATTTTTTTTTCTTGCAACTTTGGAGGTCTCTAACTTTGAAAGGAAGCATTTTCGGATAACAAAATATTTGACAAATGGTCATCATTTTCACTCAGGAATATACACCTACTTTTTGGCGGTGTGTAATTGGGACACCCTGTATAATGAGCAGAGACGTCGTTGCCAGGCCCGGGGAAAAAAAATGCAATGTTACGGTAAATAAGCGCGTAAAAAAAATTTTTTAGTTAATTTCTGGACTCCTTTGAACCCAGGAATTTCACCCCATCACCCCCTTACTCTCTCCCATAAACAAACCATGGTACACCAAAATTAATCGTTTTATATTAGAACCTTTTTAATGGTACATGTTTACTTATTTTATTTTTTACTCAAAATCTAAAAAATACAAAAAAATCTAAATAAAACAAGCTTTAAAAAAAAATTTATTGCAAAATTTTAACCCACTAAAAAAATTTGATCAAAAACCAACAGGGGTCGCACTTTTCAGCCCCCTGTGAAGGTGGGAGATAATTGAAAATATTACTATGGAAAACCTTTTAATAAGTATGAAACATCTACCAATTATCATTCTCCTGCATATATCCAAATTTAAAAAACAAAATAAAAACCTAATTCTCCAAAAGGAGACGTCTTAGGGAAAAATGTTATAAAAAAGTCTCCCCTTAATTTTCGATAAGGAATCACTTTGACAAAGGAATTTATTTTAAAACTTGTTACTAAATACACAGCTAATACATGCACTAAATCATATTCGTACAGATTATAATCAGACATATTCACTTTAGCTGATTGGTTTGATAAACTTTGTAGGTACCAATAAATTTGAAATAATAATGTGAAATTCTCTGTGCTAGTAGAACTCTAAAAGTATGTAATGAATTTTCATTAGTAGTTAATCAACTTATACAGACTTTCTCATCGGATTTATGCCACAACATTTTTAAAACGTATTGTTTTTACATTTAACCTTTGACGTACTTCTGAAAAATTAAAACCACGTTCATTAAATTACTCTACTTCATTCTAATTCACTAACCATTAAAAATCAAGAATCTTTTTTAAGGATTAAGCCATAACAAACAACAACTCCACAATCCAATTATTATTTTAGTTTATTTCTCTTAACACTTTCGATAAAAAAATATAAAAGGTCTAGAAAAATATTAGAACGTGTTAAGCACATCGGTTTTGAGAGAGGAAAACAAATTATTAATTATAAATAGCACAAAATCGAACGATTGGTGTATGCACAACTTTTTTAACTAAAGGCACTGTCTCAAGCCGTCTTGGGTTATATTTAGGTGAAGACATAACAGCTTCACAAAATCCTGAAACACATTTCACAAAACTTTCAGCTTACTTAAGCAAATACCGTATAAAAAGCGTCTTCTTTCTTGTCAGCGTTTTTAAATCAAGGACCGTTAAGTCTTATTATCGATGTCAGCGGATGTAATAGGAGGTAAAGATGGCGGTTTTTAAACATAGAACGTCTACTCAACACCTTAGTTAATATGCACACATAAATTTGCAACACAAAGGGTGTAATGCTTTTCAACTACAAAGAAAGTAAATATCTTATTATGTACGATGTTTAGATCTCTAATCGTTAATTTGGCTTAACAGTTCCGGCTTCATAGGCTGGCTAAATTTCCCAATAGCCACGAAGTAACATTCTGTGAAGATATTGATGTGTTAAGATATAAAAAAATTATAGAAACAGTCGCAAGTCATTTAATTTTACCAATTTAAACGACTTCAAATGTCTCATAATGGTAACGTACTAAAATTTACCTTATATACAGGATGTTCCAAATTCAAAGCTCAAGATGAGTATTTTGCTTACATTTAACCTTAATGATTACAAAGTCAAATAACTTGGTGTAACGTTGCGAAATTTAGTGTTAAAACAATATCCCATAATCTTATTCGTTCAAAAGAGAAATTGAAAAAAAAAGATTTTGGTTTTTGTGATTTTTGCATTATTTTTAGAAAAATCAAAGTAAAAATAAAACCACTTGCCGATAAATATTTAAATTTTCAATTCAAAATTAACAATTCTTTACGAGATCAATATTGTTATTAAAAACAAAATTTATAAAAAATATTATTTCTGAAATCGTTGAGGTTAATATTCAAATTAAACCCCTGATGTGGGTCAGCATATAATAAATAAAGAGTTGCTTTTAGAAAGTGTCCTTAGTTTTTGGTTATCCCTTAAAATTAACGAGAAATCGAAGAAAAAAATCATATTTTTACTTTTTCATAGATACTTTCATAAATACTTTTATTTTGGATTTAATATTCGGCACCAAATTACACAAATTTGTTGCTATTTAAGTTACTCCGTAGCTCCTGAATGGTTTTGCACATGGTTTTGCTGACTTGGTTTTGTTGCCTTGGTTTTGCACATGATCGCGTACCCCTTTACACTTACGGTTTTGCACATGGTAAAACCAAAATCTAATTGCGCTAGATTCACTTGTGCAAAACCAAGGTCAATAAAATCGCTTGGTTTTAGCGATCACACACACGATCATAACCACATGCAAAACCAAGTCGGCAAAACCACATGCAAAACCATAAGTGTAAACGGCCCATAAGATAACTCCGAATGAATTAGTATTACATAAAAATACATGGGTAGGAGACAGTCCAGAAAGGGTTAATTATTTTAATTATTTTTAACCTATTTTTTTAATTTGGCTTAAACATAAATTTAAAAATAAACAATTTTGATGTAAAAATATACAGAGTGCGTTCCATTAAAAAAAATTAAGTTGGGTCTTTTGCTGCTAAAACGAAAATGCAAAAAAAAAATGAATAAATTCTATGTTATTGACCATACCGGGTGTAACTGAGTTCTGATACACCCCCTTTTTTTGCTTTAGTTTTGTATTTAATTAAAGAAATTTTAGACAAGATATATGTAAAAAACCGAATTATGTGACCATTTGTACACTATAATTTCCGGCGAAACCGGAAATGATCCTAATTTTGTAATTTAAAATGGTACATTATTGGAGAGAAGATGCAATCTTGATATGATTAACAGGATATCTAAATAAGTTTTTATAATATTTTAAGTCTTTAAGGCAGCCTTTTAACACAAATATAAGTTATTGATACTAGGGATTGCAATTTTGCCATGACCGGGAAACGGTAAAAGAAAAATTTCCGTGGGGGTAATACCGGTAATTACCGGTAAATCTCAAAACATGAACATTATTCATAGTAACATAATTAAATAACAAAATTTCCTTTGAAATTTGGTACAAACCCATTTGAGGGCATCGTGAATCCAGTGGTGTAGTCAGGTTTTAAATTAAAAAAATCGCTAAACATATTTTGCCAATTTTGACATCGAAAAAAATCATAGTAGGTTTTGTGAATGTAAACTGAATTTTAAAATGGGGTGCCAAAGTGCAGTTTTTGATGCTTTATCGTTTTAAAAAAAAAAACATGAAAATCGGACCATAAATAAACTTTTTATAGAAGTGATGCGCTTTAAAATGAGTCACACTGTATATGAATCGGAAAAACAAAATGCACAAAAATGCAAAAATGAATTAAAGTATTTTAACGTTAAAGATTGTGTATTAAAATTGTAAAAAAAAAAACAATTAAGGCCATTTTTTGCGGACCAGCGCATCAGTTTAAACAATATTTAAACGTGTACAGGTACACTTTTTAAAGTAATTACTTTTAAATGTTTTTATTTTCTTAATGTCCAATTTCATTCATATTGCTTATGTAAATTATTCTACAAAAGCTAATATTTCCCGCGACCTACACATAAATATCAATTAAACGAAATACAGCCAACAACTAACATTATAAATTATTTACTTGCTCTCTATTCCCACATTTCTCGTACAAATGGGTAATTTAAAATTTCAAAACGTGTGCAGTATATGTAAATTATATAATTTATTTCAGTTGTTTCTAAATGTCATTTTTACTTCCAATTAAAAATTAATAACCAAAAATGTTTCTCTCCTGAATGGTCTGTTTGAAAAAGCATTATAAAAGTATATACAGAATGTATTCAACAAAACCAAACGAAAAGTATATCTATTAATGTACAGGGTGGGCCAATTTCGATGTTTTCATAGGGAATCTGGGTAACTATAAGAGTTATGGGAAAACGGACCCCCGTTCCTCGATCTCTTTTTTCGAGAACAAGTTAATGGTGAAAACTAAAATTGGTTATCGTCTTTTATTTTCGAGTTATCGCCGATAACTCGATTTTTCGACTTCTTGTTTTATGACTGTTTATGAAAATAAGGCACTTTTTTAATAAGAATGCAGTGGCGTAGACAATTTTCCAAAAAAAATCGAAATTCGAGTTGTGACATAAAGTTGTAAAAATAGATTGATTAGGTTGCCTTAAAACAAAATCTCATTAATTGTTGGACATTTCTTCTTCATTATGGGTAACGATTAAAATATGTTTCACTTGCAGCTTCAGAATTATTATTACTTTGAATAAAACATTCTAACATATCATACTTTTCGTAATATTCGTAAGCCATTTCGTGTTTTTAGGTACAAAAATAGAAACAATCAACAATTAAACGTGATTATTTCTGTCCAACTATCAATAAAACAACAGAATGACAGTTTGTTTTACCAGTTATATTCTTAATGACATAAACCTACTACTAAAAACAAAATAAAATATGAAAAATTACCTGATTTTTGCTATAATGTAAGGAAAATGAATAAATCGACTCCCACATGATCCATATCATTGAAAAGGGCAAAAAAATCCTCTTTCTCGTGATGCCACAGCCAACTATGGGTTCCATTTTTAAAAATACAACTTTATGTCACATCACGAATTTCGACATTTTTTTGAAAAATTGGCTACGCCACTGCATTCTTATCAAAAATGTACCTGTAGAACGTCAAAACTATTTTTCTTTATTTTCATAAACAAGCGAGATATAGTGATAAAACAAAAAGTCGAAAAATCGAGTTATCGGCGATAACTCGAAAACAAATGACGATAACCATTTTAGTTTCCACCATTGACTGTTTCTCGAAAAAAAAGATCAAGGAACGGAAGGTCCGTTTTTACGTACCTCTTATAGTTACCGAGATGCCCTATGAAAACATCGAAATTTGCCCACCCTGTATTATTCTAAATTTCTATATTCCGATGACTTTATTTTGCTTTTAAAAGCATTTTAAGAGTCCAAAATATATACTTTTACTGTAATATATGAGGCAAAAACATATTTGTTATTACCAAAATTCGTGAGAACGAATTGAAGCTTGCACCACACGTCTACCCACTTGAGATAAAATTCTTACTTTAAAAGTATAAAACATGTTTAGCACAAATTCAAATAAGTTTTAAAATACAATACAAAAGTATTTAAATTGTTAGATATATGTATGTATGTAAGCACTTACATTGTTTTTAGCACGTCAGTAGTTCAAAACTGGCAGTATTTTTATGGGCCCGCATAACATTTCACCGGCAAACACATTCTACTGGCACGACTTGAAACTAAATTGCGTTTAACGTTCAAATTTGCAAATAGGAATTAAGGAAGCGACAAATGTATTTATTTACTGCGATTGCTAATAATTATCGTACAATGTGCGCATAACTTAAACGTTTATCTGATTTGGGTTGCAAAATCAACATGGCACCCATTGAATTTAAATGGCTAATTATCAATAGGAAACCACCTGTATTTTTTGTTAATTACAATAATGTGAGGATAATGCTGTTAAGCGTCATTCAGTATTATCGTTGTACGCTCAAGGATATCTCAGTACAACAAATCCTTTTTGTAAATTCTACCTTAACTAAAATACCATCGTTAAAACGATCATTGTATTGAAGTAAGTAAAACATATCGCCATCTTTATTTTTTATTAAATAACCAATTTGCAACTAATTGCTAGCCGATCTAAACGCTTTATAAAACTGTAACAAATATAAATTGATATAAATGATAAAAACAAATTAATAAAAAAAATTGTTTCCCAAAAAAAAAATCGTACACCAATACGTAAATTCGAACAACAATAAAAACATTTCAATTTATTACGTTTTAAACCTAAGTGGACAGAAATCACTAATCTTAAATCTTCTAAACACTACCAATAAGAGCATTATTTCACGTTAATAATTTTACATTCCCCTGTCAGATGTTGATCCTCCTGTCAAATTTGCGTTTTCGACCAATAACAAACTCAGATTTCCTAGAAACGACCAATAAACATAATCATACACTGATAATATCCGTTTCGCAATTAACAGATTGTCATGCGTTTATTGGTCGTTTCTAAAAAATTTGAGTTTGTGATTCGTCGAAAATAGGGATTCTGTCCTGGGAATTTCCTGAGACGTAAGTCCCGGGAATTCCCGGGACTTTCTTAGTCTCAAGTCATTTAGTTCGAGACTCGAGACGAGACTAAATGTTACAGAACACTGAAATTAATTTTTTATCCCTCTAATTTTGAAACAAATTTTACTGCCACGAGTTTAACAAAAATATTTTGTTTCATAATTTTTTATGTTTATAGGTTATACTAACAATCAGTATTTACTTTACTTTATTTAAATTTTTTGCCTGCCATATTTAATTATTTATGTTTATTTCTTGTCTGTTTTAAAGCTAAAGAATAATTATTAAGTTTATTAATTAAAATATATTTTACCTATGCCTGACGTTTTAAAGTTTAATAAAAATTATTGTTTATTCAAAATAGGCATTTACTTGGAAATATAGGTATATATTATTTACTGTAGAATGGAAAATTAATTAAAAACAATAATACTAGGTACTCCTACTACTAGTCTTTATTCATAAAATAAATGCTTCAAAAACAAAATCTGTGAATTTTCTTTAATTAAAAAAAAAAATTTAAATTGACAACTGTCACGACTGATTCACGATCATGATACGTGTAAAGAAGCAATTTTAAGTTTGTAGCGGGTGCTTTCAGAAACAATGTCACTGTCAAGAAATAATTTATTTTTTACAGTGAAAATAGCCGATGAATTTTGAGTATATGAATCTTATATCAATATATAGATATCATAATTTTTCTTGCACTTTATAAAATCTTCCGGCATTTTTGACGGTTAAACCACTATTTTCTGGTATGTAAATAAAATTCGCAAAAGTCTTGAAGTCCCGGGAATTCCCGGGACTTTGATAAAAAAAAGTCTCGAGTCCCGGGACTTAAAAAAATTGTCGAGACTTAGAATCTCTAGTCGAAAATATTAATTTGGAGAGGGATTAAATATTTTGGTATTGATAATTTTTTGACGAGTTTCGGCGACCAGTAGCGTTACTTTAATACAGATTAAACCACACCCCTGACGCACCACTCTGACAGTACTAGTAAAATTTGACATAACATACATTTAATTTGACAGGTAGGTTAGGTGAAGGAAATTTTCTGACAAAATACAGGGTCCGGCAAAATGATCTCCCACATTTTAATCTTTAATAAAAACGCCATTGTAAATGCTATTTAGATTTTATTTTTATTAACTGAAAATGTATGCTATGCCATTGGTTTTTATTAAGTTTTAAAAATTACAGAATCCAAATGGTGACCATTTTTTTCGATACACATTTGAAGCTGATTTCTGAAAGTTTCCATCACTCGAGCAGTAATTTGAGGCGATATTCCTGTAATTTCTTGACGTATTGCTGCTTTCAATTCGTCAATGGTTCGGGGATGGTGTTGAAAAACCTTCGCTTTCAGGTAGCCCCAAAGGAAAAAGTCGCATGGGGCAAGATCGGGTGAACGCGCAGGCCACCCAACGTCTCCACATAACGAGATACGTGTCCTGGAAACATTTCCCTTAAAACGTCCATTGTCCTTCTTGCCGTATGAGCCGTAGCTCCATCCTGTTGAAACCATACATCCGGATGTTCAAGTTCTCTAAGTTTTGGATGTATGGTTTCAACAGGATGGAGCTACGGCTCATACGGCAAGAAGGACAATGGACGTTTTAAGGGAAATGTTTCCAGGACACGTAATCTTGTTACGTGGAGACGTTGGGTGGCCTGCGCGTTCACCCGATCTTGCCCCATGCGACTTTTTCCTTTGGGGCTACCTGAAAGCGAAGGTTTTTCAACACCATCCCCGAACCATTGACGAATTGAAAGCAACAATACGCCAAGAAATTACAGGAATATCGCCTCAAATTACTGCTCGAGTGATGGAAACTTTCAGAAATCAGCTTCGAATGTATATCGAAAAAAATGGTCGCCATTTGGACTCTGTAATTTTTAAACTTAATAAAAACAAATGGCATAGCATACATTTTCAGTTAATAAAAATAAAATCTAAATAGCATTTACAATGGCGTCTTTATTAAAGATTAAAACGTGGGAGATCATTTTGCCGGACCCTGTATAACTCGTGCATTGCAAATAATTTATAATTTTTGACAAATCTTCACTCATGCAAGTTGAATCAGAAAAAATTACTCGTGCACTTCGTGCACTCGTGTTTTTTTCAGCTCAACTTGCATTCGGGCATATTTACCAAAAATTATCGATAATTTCCAATGCACTTGTTACATTACTACTGATAATTTTATTCAGTAATTTGAGCAATTAGCTCAAATTACTTATCAATTATTTCAAGAAAGAACGAAATATAAATGTTCCTTAAATTTTTTAACGAGTCAGTAAAAAAGTTTTCAAACCAAACACAACCTATTGTAAAAAATATAGAGGCGCAAGTACTTGATATAATACAGACGTCAAGTATTGAAATATACGGAAAGTAATTTAGCTTAACAGTTATTGGAAACATCTCTTCAAAATAACTTTAATGACATCCCTCACACTGATTGTAAAGCTTGTGCAACTTCTGCAATTAAGGGTAGTTCACACGGTGACACTAGCGTCGCGCCATTAAATGTCACGACATCGCTTGACAATCGGTGTCGCGGAACTGGGTGTTCACACATGAAATGATGTATTTGAACGTCGCGACATCAAAATAAAAATGGCCGCTCTTGTAACTGCAGCAACGAGTGTTGTACAGCAACTAATTATTTTGAAGTCGCTATATTCGGAAATAGATTTGTCCCATAAACAAGGATATTGTTGATAATGCTCTAAAATCGTTGGAACATCTATTGAGGACACGATAAATTGGTAATCGATGACAAACAAATGTACATTATTTGTGTATTATGACAAATACGCGCTGTCAAAATATAAAAGTATGGTCAAGTACCGCATTATTAAAAGTTGGCAGTTGATCTCAGTGTCCCGCATTGAATAAAAAAATAAAGGAAGGAGCGTTATAACGATACTAAGGCGTCCAGGTTAGCCTCTCAATATGGCGCATGCATGTTTCCGCTTCTCAGTGGCGTATATAACATTTTAAAATATGTATTGAATCATGTAAATATTTGCTTTGTTTTGAATTGAGCCTGTTATTTACTTATTTATTTCTTGTTTCGTGGATGAGGGAATTAAAAAAACGACAGCATACATAAATATTTGGATTGTTTATTATGAGAGAAAAGATATGATGTACACAAATGCACGCCACTGATATGACATACCATTTTGACGGACCACATCAAATTTTCAATACATGATTACACTACAAAATATTAATGTCTACTTACCTATGAAACGTAATCTTTTAATCTTCAACATTTGTAGTAAGACTACAAGATCTGCAGCTAACCATTGTAGCACACAAAACTCTACATTTCTTGACTGTTTGACCTGTCAATGCCGGCCGCCATCAGAGGCCATTTATGTCGTCATTTCCGTCGCCGCTCAAACGCTGCAGTATAGTATTAAAAGCTCCTTCCTTTATCTTTTTATTCAATGGTGTCCCGACATCGCTAGTGTCACGGCACTAGCGTCATAACATCGTGGCATCGCGACATCAGGCTGTTCAGACGACGACATTTCATGCCACGGCACCTAGTGTCACGACGCTAATGTCACCATGTGAACTACCGTTTACTCTTTATAAATGCTTTAATTATTTAAGTGATTAATTTATTATTATAAAAAAGTTGCATTAAAAATCTTTTTTTTTTTCGAAAGATTACTTTAGAAATGCTAAACCGGTTTCAACACTCGTTGACTCTTTATCATCAGCCATCGTGTTAATTAAAAATAATTTATTATACATAAATAAGATTGTTACTCATAAAAAAAGAAAGTTTTGAAACGGAGCTACACAGATCCTTAAAAACAGGTAGATTTTTTAAATTAAACTCTTAATAGGTTTCTACTTAAACTGTTAACAGTTCCACTGTTGAGTTTTAAATCCATATTACAGTTCTGGAATATCCGTTTTGTTAAAAAGAAAAACTGCTTTAAGCTTGGAGGGAAACTACAAGCGGTAAAATTCAGTGAATATTTTATTTTGTTTGCTCTATACCTTCCGAAAAGAAAAAAGACTAAATATTAAGCCTATCGACAGTTTCAATCTTTGCATAAAACTTTGCATAAAACTATTCAGTAGGTAAAAAGTAAGTAGGCTTTTTATGTTTGTTTAGTCCCTAAACTTATTTTGGGTTTTTCATAATCATAGCCAAGTATTGTTAACAGACTTTAATTCTAATTGAAGTTTGATATGGATATATATAATACGTCAATGCAGGTATTCATTTAAATGTATTTAATTAATAATATGCATTCTGTTGTCAGTAACACAAAACGAATTATCCTAAGCAATTACTGTACTACACGATATAACTCATTTAGCACTGTACTACAACAAAACATACTTCAAAACATGTTAACAATAATCCTGCATTCACGATAATTAAAACTAAATGTTGATACACTGTGGTTTAGTACAATACTGCATCAAAAGAATTTCGCTTATCATGAAAGTTAAAAAGACGGTTAATTTGGATCAAAGTTATGAAATGACGCTACAGGCACTATTTTATAAAGGCATAAAACAGAGTTTGATTTATAACGCCCGTCACTAAATCTAAAAAAAAAACTTGCAAAAAATCCTGAATGCTTAAAACAGTTTAAAATGTTTTATAATATAATTTTTTTGTATGAATAACCATAATACGAATACGAGTGTGTGGTTAAAATCATCTTGTTATTAAATGTATTAAATTTTAAACTTTCAGCGATTACGGTTTATGCGAATACTTCAACACAAAACCTAGCTATGAAGTCATATATTTTAATGTTCAAATATGGAGTTCCTAATTTCGTAATATCTGCGGTAAAAAGCGCAAGAAATACAAAATGGAGAATGTTAATGGCTTCGGCTAACACAAAATGAAATTAACGAGATTGTTTGCGCTTTTAACCCAACATATTTGCGGGTTCCTTTCACCTCAGCACGAAAGCGAAAATATTTTTCCAATAAAAATAATTTTTTAGTACCACATTTCTACCTGCTTATTTTATACATGCGCATTATGATTATAGAACGCATTTTACATTGTGGTCACTGTTCATTGCTCCATACTTATCAACAATTAAACTTTTGTATTATGCAGCTGTTGATATACAGTGATGCGCAAAAGTATGGAAATATCCAAAACATTATTCAAGACTAAGTACAATAACATTTGGTATCCAAGCGTTATCGTACTTTTTTGATTCGATGACAATATACCTTAATAAACATACTTTAATACAATTACTACAAATAAGGTTGCAATACGACTTCCGGTTAAACCGGAAACGGACTCAAACTTTGAAATTTTAAATAGAATACCCTGTATATTTTTACATTTTTGGATTCCTCTTAAAATTTACTTTAAAAAGTGTAAAAGGTTAAATGGGTCTAAAGTCAGCCATTTTGGTAACATTTACATTTTTATGAAAATTTTGAGCAATACAGCACTTTCATTTTTTTTTAACATTTAAGTTAGGTATATAAAAAGGAAGTAGAATTTCGTTTGAAAATTAGATTAACAATAGATTAATTAACACTTTGCGCTAGCTACATTTTTAAAATATTATACAGGGTGTTTTTTACGCTTGGTCAAACTTGTGAAACTTTAAACATCGTTAACTCAACTTTCTTAAATACAACACCCTCTATATGTTTTTACAGTCTTCTAGAAAATTTGATTGTCTTTCAAAAACATTCACCATGTTTTATACCTTAAACTGATTTTTTTCGATTTTATTGAAAACTATTAGGGCAACGTAATATTTTCGAGTTGGCTATGAAAGTAGACAGCGGTAATTTTGAAACAATTAAAAAATAAAAACAAGAAAGTTGTAAATTTATCTTCTACAAGACAAAGAGGCAAAAAACTGGGTCTGGAAATAAATGAAGATAAAACAAAGTATATGAATATAGGAAGAAAAAATATGCACACGCAGAACGATCTAAACACACAAGAATTTATTTTCGAGGAAGCCAATACTTTAAATTATTTGGGCGTGACAGTGGGACCAGCTGGAAAAAACGGAATGAAAGAGAGAATGCTGAAAGGAAATCAGGCATACGTCAAAAACAAATCCCTACTAAAGAGTTAAAAAATAAGTAATACAACAAAAATAAAAATATACAAAACCCTGATAAGACCCATCATAACATATGCCATGGAAACAATAACAATTAATAAGAAAGAAGAGGAAGACTTAAAAGTAGTGGAAATAAAAGTTATAAAAGCAATACTGTGACCTAATGTAACAAGGGATGGAGAAGTAAGACTGAGAAGGAACAAAGAAACAGAGGAGAAACTCGGAGGAGAAAATATCATTCGACACATTTAAGCACAACGATTACGATGGGCAGGACGCATCATGAGAAGGAAACCAAGCAAAACGATCAGGAGGATAACACAATGGATCCCTATTTGGTCCAGGAACAAGGAAAGACCATGGAAAAAAATGGAGAGACGCTCTGTAGGAAGATACAAAGGCATCGAAATGCTAAGATAGGTAAGAATGGAAGGAAATAACGGAGACAGCCAGGACCAACAACAAACTCCAAAAATCAGGGAACGAGGACCGATCCACCTCAATAAATAGATTGAAAAATGCCTCGGCGTAAGCCATAAGATTATACAGCTCAATGTATGAATAAATGAATGTTCCAATTGATTAAAAATATGAAATGTGGAGACCCACTTATCTATAAAATTTTCAAATTATAAACCACATAAAATAGTATGCCCAAACCTGCAATAACTATGCCTTGATAATACGTGGCTAAAAGTATATATTTGCTTATTTTTTCCACAACGTTTTTATTTGACTAAAGTTTAAATTCCGTGAAATCTTAGTTTAAAATAACTTAGACTTGCTTCGTGTATATCCACTTTAATTCAACAGAACAAACGAATTATAATGAGCTTTAGAAAATTATGTTTTACTTGTTAATATATGTTTATATACTCGTAAGTTTGAAGAATTAATATGAAAAGGTTTAAAGGTTTAAACAGACATCATTTTTTATTTTAAAAAATTGGTTTAACCCAAATATAATTCTACGATTGAAAAAGCCGTAGTAATCGTTTTCTTTAAATTTTTTTAAATTGTATAACAATATTTATGAGCATAATATAATTTCATCTAAACAGATCGAGACACTGAAACAAAAATAATAGTTCATACACCATTATCTTATTTATGTCAAGTCAATTTTTTTTATATTTAAAAAATGGTGCATTTTACACAATATTTAACGGTTAAATCAATACATCACAAAAATTTAAAACTGAATTAAACGTTTTTATCTGCATGTGTCAATTCCAAAATTAAATCATTGTAATCTTTACCTAAATGAAAAATAATCACTTCCAATAGAGGCAAATAATAACTTATAAGCTATAATCACCACAATTTGCAAAAAAAAAAAAAAATTATCCATATCTTCATAGTGTCCGACAGCCAAGCAGCGTTAAAAGCTCTTGGCTCGCCGGAAGTAAACTCAGGACTTGTTCTGAACTGCATACAAGCACTCAACGTGCTAGGAAGCAGGAATAATGTTAAACTGGTATGGTGCCCAGGGCAAACTAATATACCTACCAGGAAACGAGAAGGCAGATCGCCTAGCCAAAATTGGCAGCGAGACACCTTTCTTCGGACCAGAACCCGCAGTTGGAACATCATATGGAACAGCCAAGCGGTGTCTTACTGACATATTAATACAAGGGCATAATGCTCATTGGAAAAAAGTTGCAGGACAAGCCCATTCCAAGGCTATCCTGTCAATGGTCTCCAAAGAGAAGACAGAAGAAATGCTCAGGATGAGCAGAGCAGACATCAGAGCAGCCACAGGACTTGTCACAGGACACTGTGGGCTAAACAAACACTTCTATATAATAAGGTTCTCAGAGACCGATATATGCAGAGGATGTGGTGAAGAAGAAGAAACTCCTCTTCGCGTAATATGCCAGTGTAAAGGATTCACACCCTACCGGCGCAGACTTCTAGAGATGGAAAAAGCCAACCAAGATGAGCTAAGAAAAACACATTTAAAGAAAATCCTGGAGTTTTTCAAAAACACAGGACTTCTTTAAGGGGCTATCACCAGAGGGTACAATAGACCAATAGGTCGCAGTACAGGAACCCGAAAGGGGACCACCTCCGCGGAAATAATAAAAAAAAAATAAATGATAAAATTTTAAATCATTTAGGCTACATTGAATACCTACTAAAATAACAAAAGCAATATTTTTAATATACGATAAGCAAACATCACATAATAACAAGTGATATACTGTTTATGGATTCCAAATAGGCGTAATCCACTAACAAACATATTTCATTCGTTTAATTAACAGCATAACAGCCATAAAAACTATGAATGAAAATTTATTAATTGTTTTCCAAACAGACGATCGCGATCGCGATACCTGTAATGAAAAGTCGTTTAATTAAAGAAAATTATTTCTAATAGAATTCTCCAATAAATCTTACAAAGGACCTTAAATTAAAAATACCTTTAAAGCGCGTACAAGTATAGATTTGTGAAAGATAAAGAGACTTAAGGAAAAATAAATGCACGACTCAATAATGAATTTTAATCAAAAAATTCCTAAAACGAATGCAATTTCATTGCAATAAAGAAGAATATATTTTCTGAGCGAAAAAGCTGAAATCAGAATTAATTGGAAGGAACAGTATCCTAACGAAATTTAGTAACTTAATTATGTACAAAGTTTATTACTTGTTTACGACAACCGGGTATTTGATAAACCGCAACCATCTCGTTTAATGGAGCACTACTATAAATAATGTCCTGTGAACGCAGCCACAAAAAAAACTTTTACGCTTTAACAGATAAAAATGTAAAACACGTTAAATATTATGAGAGAATAAGTACAGGGTGGGTCAAAATAATGTGACATTATGTATAGTTTACCTATTATTAAATGAGTGTTCCAAAATTTTACATATTTTATGACACAAAACACATTGGTAGTTAATTATATATTACTGTAAGATTCAACATTCGGCAATATTTTATTAAGTGCAAACAAATATATCTTCAACTGTTTACTACGTCCAACATTATTGAAATAAACTGTCATTTTATAAACATGGGTAGAGTGTGATAGGACAAGTGTGCTATGCGTTGAACAATAACGGTCAAACTAAAAATGTTTTATTTTCTTTATTTATAATATAGTGTACTTAGCAGATGATTTATAATTTTAACTATATTCAAAACAATAAAAGGCATAATAAATAATCATTCACACTATAAAATATGCTAAATGTAGCTAAAGAAAGTTACATCAACTTATACTACGACGATAATTCAATGTTACTGGAACAGTGTAACAAAAAATTGCTAAATTAATAAAATATGTCTCAGGGGAATTATAAATAATGAAACTTTTGTTGCCGTAGTATAAGATAACACATTTAGGGCAAGGAAGTCGTATAAAAAAATGTTTAAGCCTCGTAATACACTCATAAAATAAAATCTTGTAAAATTTATGACACATTTCATGAGTTGCAGACGATAAAACCTTATGGTATCCCATTTTCTTCCAAAGTTTTTGAAGAACTGCTTCATACAAAGAAGAAAGCGCACGTTATTACGGTTTATGGTTTAGCAAATATTTTTATATTCCTATTAATCTGAGATACAAGATATCTATACATTCATGTTTTTTTTTCATGTACAAAAATAAATTCAAAATTTTAGGTAAAGTTATTCAAAAACGAGTGAGTGTAGTTATACAATAAAAATGTTTTTAAATGCATTGAAACTTAACGGTTTCAGTCTTTAAAGACGTTAATTGTAAAATATATACAGTATAATCATAATACAGGGTGTTTCATAATTGAATGCTGATCCTTAAGGGTGTTATTCCTTGGATGATTTTAAGAAAAAAAGTTCATATTAATGTAGGTCCGCAACCGCCGTATTTTTGAGATACAGGGTGTTAAAAGTTGAAAAAAATATCGGTTTTTTCGTAATATTTTTGATACCGCTTTAGATATTTTTTTGAATTTTAGTAGGTACTAACTAGGCATAAAAATACATTTTTTTCAGAAAAAAAATTGTTCTATTTCTACCAATGGCATCCGTATTAACATGTCCTTAAATATTTTTAATGAAAAAAATGATACGCCACTGTTTTTCTTTCAAACTAAATGTCATTTTTATAATTTTGCTTTATCTCTTAGTAAAACTGGCCTCTTGACTTTTTTTGTCCGACGAACGGTTTTCGAGTAAAAAAATAAAAGGCTATTACTCTTGAAGAGTAAAAGAGTAGGTACATATCTAGTTGTAGTAGGCCAGAAACAGAATTTGTTTATTTTATAAGCTCATTGTCATATCTGAAATAGAACAATTTTTTTTCTGAAAAAAATGCGTTTTTATGCCTAGTTAGTACCTACTAAAATTCAAAAAAATATCTAAAGCGGTAGATATCAAAAATATTACGAAAAAAACGTTTTTTTCAACTTTTAACACCCTGTATCTCAAAAATACGGCGGTTGCGGACCTACATTGATATGAACTTTTTTTCTTAAAATAATCCAAGGAATAACACCCTTAAGGATCAGCATTCAATTATGAAACACCCTATATAGCAACAGTTTCAGACCCAAATTAAAAGTAAAATTCTTAGTTATCAGCAAAGTGCTTCAAAAGTTATTAAAAATTTGTTTTTCTTCTGAAGCAGTTTACCACTTTTTAATATTTATGTCTAGTTTTAGGAATGACAAACACACTTAACCTATATTTCACGTCAAATTAGCCTATCTCCAATCCAATTGTAATTTAAATAATCTAATTTGTTAGAAAAAGGTAACTTGTATTTTTTAGAGTAAATGTTTTTACTTTATTTTTTAGGAAAAGATCACTATTAATAACAGCAATATTTAATTTTCTGAATCCCTTTTTACTTCCATCATATTAAATATGTGTTCTATTTAAAATAACTAGCTTGGTTGCCATAGCAAATAAACCGTAAAAAACAAAACAAAATCGAGTACACCATAAGGCGCAGAAAAGATAGCCATGCATCTTTCATATCAAACATATTGTTGTTAAATTAATATTTTAGAAAATAAAAGCGGTATTTCATACTTTTTTATGTTAAAATTGACCTTTTTTTATAAACTTTAAAAGGTTATAACTCGATAACCATCGAGTTTTGGACAATGGTTTATATACAATTTTTTGCTTAAATTGACTCAAGGAACATGCTCCTTAAGTTTGGCCGTTACGTAAAGCAACCCTGTATGTAGACATAGGCAACACCAAATAAATGACATCATGTTTTGCCCACCTCACTTTTTACAGATTAAAACATATCAATAATTACCAGTGCTCTTCTGTAAAATTTTGACTTATCGAATTGTGCCACTCATGAAAACCCCTTTTAAAAAGACATATCAACTGAAAACTAAAAAATGAAAATTTTGGACATCAACTTCTGCCATAACACCACTCATTTATAATAAATAAAAATTAATCACTTTTCTAATAAAAACGTTACTCATAAAAATTTATAAACCGGTAAATTTACAGCGTTATAAATTTTATAAAAAAACCTTCAGTTACATAAAATCCATAAATTTTAAATGTGTGCATCTCATATTTTACCACTTGCATTTAAGTAACCGAACTACTTTCATATTCTGTCAACAACACTTAATGGAAACTTTAAAGTCTAAACCTATCCTTCATCAGAAGCTTCTAAGTAACTAAATCCAACAGCTGCAGTGTGCACGAACTTAAAACTCATACAATTAATTTTTACACGAAACTTCTTTAAGTTACAGTCTGATGGATTCACCATTGAACATTGTTATAAAATAGTGAGTTAAATAAACCGTTCATTCTGTTTTAATTCTAACTGTTATTGTGTCGTTTGTACTCTGGTAAATAATAGTTACACTTTTTTAATATTCCTTAAAAACATTTTTATAAATCTGCTCTTGAATATCAAGACAACAGATAAAATTTTAAAAACCTTTACAAGAAAATTTGATCACATTTCGAAGCATGATTTCATAGCTCCATAATGAAGTTAGATTTTTTCTTAAAAACTAATAAACAACCAGGAATAATCACACTTTCACATAATGCGCTAATAACGCATTTGCAAATAACCAACGACCACTGTAATCTCACATGACATTTAATATCGATTACTAAATAAAATACAATTATTTGTTGAATACTTGTGTGTTTATAATTTAATGCGAGTGAGAATAATAGTCGGGTTTTTAATTACACACGTGCTACACGCAACATTTTAGCTAGCAACATAAGTTTATTTTATAAAATGTAATAATCTACGCCATAATATTTGTAATTACCTACCATGATTTATAACTTTTTTTTCTTTTAAAATACTTAGCGAAACACTTTGTTAAAACTAAACAAGTATGTAACCAGCAACAATTTAAATAATTGGCAGTAAGCTTTACATATTTCATCTTAGGAGAAAACGGCTAATTGCGATGTTCAACTTTCATTTCGTTTCAGGTTAAACCAGACGTGACAACAAACTATTCGTTTAAGTTTAAAGTATAGCATTATTCATCTTTTATTACTAAAAATTACTTTTTTAGGACTAAATAATTTTCTTAATATTGCTTTTTAATAATTTCAATTAAAAAAACATCCTTTACAAATCATTTAAGTCAGGGATTAAAATAAAGCTTTACAAATTTGTTAAATTTTTTTAATTCAAGAATAAACTGACTAACGAACTATCGAAATTCATTTTTCGTTAAACAATTTTTGTTTTATACCATGACAAACTAGATATGGTCAAAAAAAACTAAGTTTAGTTAATATTTTATATTTTTAATACCGTTACAACGGTTACCAAAACAATAAATTCTGTAATAAATGACGATATTCGTTTGTTTGACCTTTGTTTACATAGAAGTACTAAGTAGTAACTAGTAAGATAAAATATAATGTTGCATTTTTTAACAAAAACCACAGTTAGCGCTAACATTAAAAAAAGCTTCTTTTTTTAAATTATTAACAGTTTAGTACATTTATTTTAATATAGGTACGTGTAATCTATAAACTAAAAAAAAAATTGTAAAGATTCCCTGTACAGTTAAAATGCCATGAAATAAAACACAAACACTACTGTAGTTTGACAAAATAAATACATTAATTTAAACAATAAAAGGAACAACAAAAAATAATAGTTCTTTAATACCACTTAAAAATGTTGTGTTCGTTAAATTTACCTGTACTAATAAATAATTTTATTATTCCAACAAATTTAAAATGTGACTAAGAAAACCAAAAGTTGTAACAAACAAAGAAAAGTTGCTCTTAAATCATAGATCATTTTGACCCATTTAATCAACTTGGTATATCTTACCGTTTACGAGAGCCCAAGCTGTTTATAAACAAAAATTATAAATACGTTTTATTTAGGTCCTAAACATTCGATTCATGCAAAATTTTGCGAAGGTATACTTTGTGGAACACCCTGACACCCTGTACTATGTGTTTTATTTTTTATTGCATGGCACTCTAAATTTACTTTTATTTTCTTAAGTAGAGAACAAATTAAAAAACAAATGTTTTTTAAACTATTTACTATTGACAAGAATTGTTTTAATTTAAATAAATGTATTTTATTCGTTTATCTCCAAATCAAAGCAATGATCCTAAACAAATGAATATTGGCACTGAATATATCATTTACACTATTATATATTTTCTATCAACCTTCGATATTTATGATTTTAAATATTGACTATTTCTGTTTTCGACAATATCTAGGTAAAGAAGTAAAATTATTTCTAAGGTGCTTTATATTCTATAATATAAAATATGTAATTAATAGCAACTTTTGCACCATTAATACTACGTTGTATTTTTTACGCTTTAGAATAAGAAGCCAATTAGTCAACCGCGAATTTCACACACATTGTATTCCAGCAATTGTTTAACAAAAGCATATTACACCAAACACGAATTATTAAAATCTTGCCATTTTTTACGGTGTCTCAAATGTTTGCAAGAAAAATAATACTCTAATATTAAAACTACTTACTAATGTGAAGCTAGATGTTACAGATTTGCAGCGAAATATAGATGTTATTACCTGAAACAAAACATAGTTGTAATTTCCATGCAGATATTTTGTCGATTTTCTTCAAACAATAACATTTTAATAAAGCAGATAAATTATTTCAAAGCCACAAAATAACTCGGTATAATTACACGAACTAGCATACAAGTATTAAACGTTTAATGGCAAAATTTAAAGAAAATTGCACCAATTGTTATTGCTAATGATAATAATTTCACTGTCAAGGGAAAGGTTGGACTTTTATTTTTTATTCAATTTGTCGTACACATGCACCAATCATAAGTTTAGAAGTGGCATCTTACTTTTATTAAAACAAGGCAACTAATAATTACGTTTATGTAAACTCAATAAAAAAGCTGTTAAAACTTTATCCAAGTAACTCTCTCAGACGCTTTCACCAAGAGTTGTATCAAACTTCTCAAAAGCTCATAGTCAAACGATCTTATAAATTCATAAAATCATATCAAGAAGAGCTTCATGTTTTTGGTGTAATTAATAAGTTTTTAAAATCTAAAAATCTATTAACGCTTTATTTTATTGCGCATAATTTGATTTTAATCTCATTGCAAAATTTTGTTATAATATTCCTAGCCTTTGATAGTTGATCTTTATACTTGAATTTTTTTGTCATAAATAATTCGTAATAATTCCTTAAAAATTAAAGCTCGCAATACATTGTCTGTCATTCATAAACGCAAATCAATGTAAAATCAACTTTGTTTATAGAGCGTTCAAGTTATGTCAACATAAATATTTCACATGTCAACTGAAACGGCGTGGCGGTGATCATGAATTAAGTACAACATAAATAATTCGAATAACTTTAATTCATTCGAATGGTCTTTTAGTCTGGCAGCTGCATAAATTGAACATAAAAGAATCGTTGCTAAATTTTTAATATCAAATAAATGACTGCGACTGCAGTAAAACTTTATTTAATGGTATCCGTTATATTTTGCAAAATGACAATAGTGAGAAAGTCCTTAAACTACTAATAACGCACTGTTAATAAATGTGTTCAAAAAAGAAAATTTTGTTATATTTTATAACTATGTACTATCCGATGTCCTGTCAGAATCCTGCGCAGTATCGATATCGCGTTCCAGCGGCATTTTTGATAGTTCACCGGACGGTTATTCGGCTGTTCTAGCTGTACTCGTGTACTCTAAATACTTTAGAACTAGTTTACATACAGTCAAAAGCAAAACAGTACATGGATTAGGACAAGAACTACGCTGGGATTTTTACACGTATGCGCTGTTTACAACTAACGTGGTCTTTGGTAACTATGCATCGCCCTTCCAACCCTATGTAGTACCGGTTTCTTAAGATGTTGATGCTTGCGGTGCGCAAATTTCTATGAACCCAATACGCACAAATGTCATTTTAGTTTGGTAAAAGCGTTCCAGCAGCGGTTAATACATTTCTTAGTAGGTGCATAGTTGACGCAAGTGCAAAAACAAGTTCATGAACTAGTAATAAATTAGTTCCAAACTAGCTACAGCAACAAACCTAACATATTCTACAGTCGTTCGTTTTATGGCTGTTGTTACGTTAAATATTTATTTTGTTCAACATGTTTAGACTATTATTATTCATAAAATGATTTTTTTTATTAGCAAAATTAATTTATTTTTATTGAAATTTTGTGAGAGATATTTCTCCCATTACACAATTGTCACACATTCTCAATTATTACAGAAATTTTATTTTTCTACAACCACTTCGTTAAAATGACTATTACTGTATAATCTGCCTGCATGGTACGAGAATAGTAAGAGGGTTTTTACAACGTTTTACTACAGTCCCTACGCACGGTAAACAGAAACTACAGTTTTCTAGATATAATCAAAGTAGACTCACGTCTAAATTGATAATTAATCACCCACGTACAAGCGTGTTTTACTAATAGCCAAAAAGGTGATAAAATCGCATATATTTTGTGGTAGTAGAAAAGGTATAGTACAAAACTCGAGTTATAAAGCAATTACTCGCCGCTATGCGACTCCGTGCGCAACTTTTCCACTCGAGCTTAATATGCTTCTTATAACTCTTGTTGTGTAATATACCAATTATCTGCGTCCGTCAAAAAATCAGTTTTTTCCGATCAATTTTTAGGCTGAAACATATATCTTTACCGGCGTAGGCCAGAAAGTACTTGGTTGCCATGGTGATAAGTTGTCTTAACCTGCCTAGGCCGCAATGTTACTGGTTGCCATGGTGATGGGTTGTTTTGTTGATTTGCGCTGTCAAACAAGCGTCATTATATCACGAAGCGAATTTTCACCTGTAGTTTGTTGAGTTATTGTTTATTTATGGATGGTGATGATAGTGATTTTGGTGTCATTGGCGTACGCAAAAAAAATTGTATGTTACATACCCGTAAAGTGTCTTTACTGGACTCATATGCTTTTAGGACTCGCCTACGGCTCGTCCAAAAACTCCCGACTCGTCCAGTAAAGTACCACTTTCCAGTATTGTTACGTAGATAACTATTAACGAACTATCAAGCAATTGCGTCAAAGCGTAATTATACACCAACAATTCTCTACATTTTTTTTTTATTCGTAAACAACCACTTTCAACATTATGATAACCTAAAACGAAAATTAAAATGCTAGTTGACAAGGTTGATTGATAACGAACGATGAAATGATACTTAACCAAATTTCAAGGGTCAATTTAAAAAAAAAATTAAGGTATAGATCAAATGTAATTATTAATTTTGTAAATGCTGTAACAAAATAAACCTAATAATTCTAGTTTTTCATAAAAAATAATGTAGGTAATCTTTTTAGACACATGGGGCTTGCACCAAACGAAAGGTAACTCTTTGCGCAAAAATATTATTACGCTTAAAGACTATTCTACGCTCAATGGTCTATCACTCTAACAGACCCGTTGAGTACGAGCGCGCAGCGCGAGTAGTACGAATATTGATTTATTCGGTTTTAAAGAGCAATAAAGAATGTTGTAAATAAAAATTTGAGTCAATCGATTGTTCATCGACACGCTTAGTTATAATCGATATATCTCGGGGACATAGAGACATGGAACGTGCACCAAACGAAAGGTAATTTTTTGCGCAAAGAGAATTCTACGCGCAAGGCGGAATCTAGCGGCGAAGGAGTCCCGAAGGGGCTACGGAATCGCTAGTTTTAAAAACAATAATAAATTAGATAATATCTTCTTAAATAACGGCCAATAAAATATGCATCGATATTGTTATTATGCAATCACGAACATCAAACAATAAACATATCTTTTTTATTAAGAGATTCACAAAAATTTTAAAAATCGGTTAAAATGATAAATATGTACGATCTGAAATGTGAGCATCATCAACAAAATTTTCCACACTTTTAGAAATTTTAGAACTACCGTTAGTAAATGTTTTCTGGAAAAAACAAAATCACCAAGCAGGTCAATAGCTCCAGTTCAAAAGATTTTTTCACTAATGGATTTCACGTCGCGTGAAAAAAAAATTGTTTTTAAAAATCATATCATGGCTGTCATTGCGCCCTCCGCATCGTTCGTCGCGCCCCCAAATAGGGGCGCGCCCCCTAGTTTGCGCACCCCTGCGGGACTAGTCTATCACCTAGGATGATATTCGACTTTATTCCACCTGATTCTAAAATAAACTGACAATTGCATACATGAAATTGGAACACAGCTTTCCTGTACTCTATATGTTCATATAGATTAAGTTTCTCTTTTTTTAAATAGATAAATTAATGCAAAAGTATTTCAAAATGAATATTCTTTCCACGGATTTCTAAAACAATATACAATAAAGGTTATTCCTTACTTAAAGATATGCATAGTTCTATTTTTATATTGAGCGCCTTGGCATCGAATAAAGGTGTGTTTTCAATGATTGGTTATAAAAACAGTTAAAACACAAGTTTACAAATGAAGCTTGGCAATAGAATATTTAACACAATTGTATTAATTTGGTGGTTTTCCTAAATTTAAATGTTGTAATTAGGAAATTGGTTTTGCACTACAAAGCAATATTATGTAGTACATGAAAAACTCCTTACAATTTTTACATTTGCAACATAAACAAGCTGACCCATTTACATATATAAAGTAATCTACTTAAGGTCTATTACAAATGGTTAAAATATTTATGAACTTCTTCAATTACTTAAAATTAGGTTTATCCACAATTATCTTCACGTGATCAGCACTACATAATTGAACTGCTCGTACGTGGTCTACAACATCCTTATTGCTAATTGAAGAAGTTTTCTCCAAAGGGAGCAGTGACCATAAATTTTCTTCAGTTTCGTTTTGTAATGTCTGGCAAGCCATGTGCTGCTACAGTAAAACAATAGTAAAGACTTTAATGACATTACTTTAAAGCTGTTTGTATTAAAATATTGTTTTAGTTCTACAAACGTTTTTAATTTGGGCCAGGAGCAAGTACAATTTTGTAGGCAGATCTAATACCCTAATACAGTAAATATGTACAATTACATTTTTGAATTGTTTTGTTATACATCTCTACGCTCTTAAAGCAGATAATGAGTTAAATTAGCTATTAAGAATCAATGTTTATATTTTAGTCAACCATAAATATGTATATGTTGAAAATTATATTGACACAACGACACACTTAAGATAACTTCGTGTTTATTGCATATCTATCTGTTCACCTGGGTGGGATTGCAGATTTGTTTTATATTACAGATGTGCATTGAATATTTGATACCCATTCATTATCTTTATCACAATATTATACAAATATTTTTATTTTAATAGACTTTTAACAGCCAACACACTTCCGCTGTACAAGGAGTCTATAAAGAAATGTTTTTATGCATGATCTCCAACTCTTGTAAGACATGTAGGATAGAGAGAATAATTCTTTTAAATTTGTAGACGTACACTAACATCAGTAAAAAAAAGTAATCAAACGAAAAAAGTTATTCGAATAAGTTTCTTACAAATAACGCTTATATAGACCAATATCGCTACTTCCAGTTGTATCCAAACTTTTTGAAAAATGATACATAAAACGATTAAAGGCTATAATAGAACAAAGAAAACTACTTCTTGACCATCAGTTTGGATTTCAGGAAAAGCACCTGACCATAGAACAGGTTCATAGGGTAACAACTATAACAGAAAATACACTCGAAGAGAAGAAAGTATGTGCTTTCGTATTTCTGGATGTGGCCCAGGCCTTTGATAAGGTCTGGCACCATGGGTTACTACAGAAGCTGCACAAAATTTTGCCCAGACAGCACTGTGAACTCCTAGAATCTTATATTTGTGAAATAATGTTTTGGGTTCGACAGGAAGAACAGTACTCAGAAATAAAAAACATAAACGCTGGAGTACCGCAGGGTAGCGTGCTTGGCCCAATATTGTATCTCCTGTATACATATGATATCCCTCAAACCACAGGAACAACTGTAGCAAAGCAACCTACTCAGATGACACCGCAATATTACAAGAAGCCGTAAACAATATCAGCTATTGGTCCAATCAGAGGAAAATAAAACATTGTCGAATTTAGAATAAAATGCTCTACAAATTGGCATTAAAATCAGATATAGTGTCCATAAGAAAAAATTGACCTGATGATGGTTTAAAAAACCAAAACGTCGTATGGTAAATATAATTGGGGATTTTAATTCCTTGCAAAAAATGGCCATGAAAAAGTCTTTTACACAAATAAAATTCAATATCAAATGAAAAAGTTACGGGCAAAAAACAAAAAAGCACTTTTTACTTTTTCCCCTATATCTCAAAAACTAAAAAAGCTAGATAAGTTCTGTTTGCGTAAAATTATTGAGCACCTGAATATACAACTTTGCCCTAATTTAACCAAAGTCGTAACTCTTACCGTTTACGAGATCCCCATAGTGGCCCTCGAAAAACGAGAACCCTATATATTTTCCGGTATATGTCAAACGACAAAAATTATAATATAGCTACTCGTACTATCAGTAGCCAACCTTTTTTTTACCCCTAATTAAAAATGAGCGTTATTTCGTATTCATCTGGTTAAAAACAATGGAATTCAATTAAACTTTTAGACCTCCACCCCTTCGCTAAGAACTCTTAACAGACATTCAAATGTTTTAAGACGTATTTAGTCGAAATATCATACAAGTAGGTATATATATATACATTTTTTTGATATAGTGCGTTAAATTCCAGACCGTATTCATTTTTTTCCGTATCATAACTGATAGGAAAATCATCACACTATTGGAAAATTTTGCGCATAAAGCCATTGAGACGAGATTCGGACGTGAAGGAAATTACTACAAATACGTCAAAGGGAAAAGTTACATCATACGCAAAAAATATAGGAGAAACGTTGAACCGCTATAGACATTTCAAGAACATGTTAGTTTTGTTCTTGAACTTCAGTAGAAAAAATAATTTAAAAATATAATAAATACCATAGTACGACATGTCAATACATACGAAAATATTTCATACTTTTGATGTCTTTAGGATCTAATAATAATCATTAATGCTGCTCAAAATCCTAGAAGGCTGATGTTTATTGTTGAACATTTGTTTTTTATAGAACGTACATACAGGGTGTTTCTGAACAATGTAGCATAATTTCTACTGGTGAATCTACATTGAAAAATAGTACGATTTAGCCCATCATGCCTTATAGAAAGTTACATCGTTGTTAAGACAGCCCCTTGAAGAGGAGATGAAAAACTGTTGTTTTATTGATAAATCAAGAACGCTTTGACCTACAACATTTATATTTGGCAGGTATTCTACAATTTATTTGTCTAAAACATGATTTTGTTAAATATTTTCAATAAATCTCATACTTATTTTTTAATAATATCGAGTTTTTCTCCAAAACGATGGTTCCAAAAAAACTTTAAGTTGCTTAAAATGTACATTTTAGAACTACCTATCCGACTGTTAGAATAAAAAATTGAAATTACGATCGACAAAAAAAAACTGCAGGTTATTTCTCTGCTATTATCGATTGTAGCGCTCCCTATGGTGGGATTTCACACAAACTTATGCTTAAGAACACGCTTGCCAATTGTAGAATACGTACCAAATATAATTGTTGTAGGTCAAACCGTTCTTGATTTATCAATAAAACAACAATTTTTCATCTCCTCTTCATGGGGCTGTAACTTGGCAACGATGTAACTTTCTATAAGGCATGATGGGCTAAATCGTCCTATTTTTTAATGTAGATTCACCAGTAGAAATTATGCTACATCGTTCAAAAACACCCTGTAGGTATAAGTACACATTTAATGAATATGCATGCAAAGCTAGTGATAAACACAAAATTATCAAAATTTACGTCATTTGTAGCTAAAAAATGTTTGAATATGTAATCTGACTGATTTAATCATAGCACAGTTTTAAAATTCTTACCTCTGCTAAATTAGGAGTCGTTTTTTAATGTGTTTTTTTTTCCCTCTAAATACACTCACATTAAAAACAATCCATACTGCTACTAAAAAATCATTGGTTGGCGATTATTGGTGAATGAAAAACTAAAATAATAATGTGGTTTTTATTCAGTTACCTACATTGAAACATATGTCTTAAAAAACATTATTCTGGTATTTTTTTCAAAATCACCCAGTTTTTTAAGAATTATTGCAAACATTTTATTAACTAACAAAATCCAAACAATTTTATAAGCAAATCACATGCAATGAATTTCCTACTATAGCAAAATAATCTTTCCGTCGATTCCAAACCTTTATAATTTTTTAAAACGTCAAATTGTTTAAATGCTACCTTAATAAATAGTACTACCATTTCCACTATATGTGCTCATAAATGTATTATCAAAACCAAATAATTGTGATATTTTGCTACAAAATTCAAATCCATTTATTATACAGGGTGTCCCAGATTACATTTCCAGCATGGGGATCTCGCTTATTATAAGAGATACAGGTTTGCTTAAATTAGATGAATTATTCCTTGGTATGAAAGGAGCCACAATCAATTTTTAAAAGTACAAAATTCGTCGTGCTTCAGATGTTATAGCAAAAAATATGAAAATGTCGAATTTCTTTTTTCTTTCATAACTTTTTTGTCTCAATCGTGAGAGCAATTTTATTTGTACTTTCTGAAGGCACTTTTTAATGGAGAATGTAACTGTTATTTTAGATTTTTTTTAGCACCTACCATTTTCGAGATATTACCCCCAATTCCATTTTTTCTTATGGGCCGCGAAGTTGGCTATGGAATAGTTGAATGTGCTTTTTTTTACTCGTTTAAATGAGATATTACTTGCTATACCTATTTTTATAAACAAGTCACAAAATGAAAAAAAATCGTATTTACCCATGACTTATCAAGCTATCTATGAAAATAAAAACAAAAAACAACTAATTAAATGTCAAATGACAGTTACCATTTGTATGCGACATAATTTATTAGAATGTATAGTATTGTTGTGTAATTCGATAGTTTTTGTAGCAAATTTGTTTTCATATAATTATGGGCACATTTACAACTAATTAAAAAATTTTAATGTTGAAATGCTAAATTCTTTACAACAGAAACTGTGCAAAATAGATATTTGTAATTCTTTATGGATTTGTTTTGGATTTTTGGTTGGTTTTTCGAAGAAACCATATTCTTTTAAATTTATTTCCAAATTTCTGTAGTTACACACTCTTCGTTGCCTTTTCTCAAGATATAGCTCAAGTATATTCGCTCAGCTTCCACAGTTTTTATGGTAAAGAATGTAGCATCTCAACATGTCAAATTTTTCGCTATTTTTAAATGTAGCCATCATTATAACAATAATTACTACAAAGACTATCGAATTACACAACAATAATATGAAATTCTAATAAATGATACCGCAGACAAATGGCAACTGTCATTTGACATTTAATTAGTTGTTTTTTGTTTTTATTTTCATAGATAGCTTGATAAGTCATGGGTAAAATACGATTTTTTTTCATTTTGTGACTTGTTTATAAAAATAGGTATAGCAAGTAATATCTCATTTAAACGAGTAAAAAAAAGCACATTCAACTATTCCATAGCCAACTTCGCGGTCCATAAGAAAAAATGGAATTTGGGGTAATATCTCGAAAATGGTAGGTGTTAAAATAAATCTAAAATGACAGTTACATTCTCCATTAAAAAGTACCTTCAGAAAGTACAAATAAAATTGCTCTAACGATTAAGACAAAAAAGTTATGAAAGAAAAAAGAAATTCGACATTTTCATATTTTTTGCTATAACAACTGAAGCACGACGAATTTTGTACTTTTAAAAATTGATTGTGGCTCCTTTCATACCAAGGAATAATTTATCTAATTTAAACAAACCTGTATCTCTTATAATAAGCGAGATCCCCATGCTGGAAATGTAATCTGGGACACCCTGTATAGGTACTATATCTAAATACCGGTAAATATTTCAGCAAGAAATTTTCCTAAACTTTTCGCATTATGCTAATAGGAACTAAATTTTGTGAACGTACACTTTTTCGCCATGGCGACTGATAAATTCTATTTGAGTAAGGCAAAGACGCTCAATAGAGGTTCGATATCCTCAAAGGAGTCATTAGATTCAGGTCTTCCATTACCTCAGACGTACGCAGATTAATTTTGTTCCTTGCGTGTTCATGGTAAATATATGACAGTTGAATTCTCACCGTGCTTAGAGGTTGATTGTATTAATTCTAAGTGCTGCCTTGCTTTACCTACACTTCAATTACGTACAAACATTATTAACACACAAAGGATAACAACATTAAATCAAATCAAATAATGGCAATAAATGAATAAAATTAAAAGGTAAATATGTGTCAAACAAAATGTATTTGAGGACAACATCGTGTTTGTAAACAACTTAAAATATTCTGAAGTGAAGTAAATAGTTATACAACTTGTCGAGCAGGAATTTCTCAGCCTCGTTAGTTATTTATTGATGAAGCTTTGATGTTTATAGTATTAGGAACATTTAGAAGGTTGCAAGACCTTTATAAACATCTTATTAGTTTATTACTACATTCGTTTTTAGGATATTGAATTTTTTTAAATGCTCTTAAAAAATTTATCACGTAATATACAGGGTGTTTCGGACAACCCGTAACAACATTTTTATTCGAAAATGCGACATCTGACAAAGATGGGGGAAATTTTTTTATCACAAAAGTGCATATGTAGAATTTGACTAACGCTATAGCGGTTTTCGTGATTAAACCGGAAGTGACCAAATTCGGAAGCAACTTTAAAAACTTAAATGAAACCATCCTGTTTTATCGCATAATTAGAAAGATATTTGATTAAAAAAAACACTTTTTACTTAAAAAGTTTCTGATCATCAGTATAGTTTGTAATCGAATAAAACTGATCCAAGGATTAAGACGAAAAAGTTATGAAATAAAAATAAATTCGTCATTTTCATATTTTTTGCTATAGCATCTGAAGTACGAGGAATTTTATACTTTTAAAAATTGATTGTGGCTCCTCTCATACTAAGGAATAATTCATCTAATTTAAACAAACCTGTATCTCTTATAGTAAGCGGGATCCCCATGCTGGAAATGTAATCTGAGACAACCTGTATAGTCGTAAAATTTTCGTAATATATGTAAATTTACTGTGAAATAATCGTTTATCTTAAGTATATTGTCGCATATAAAAATGCAGTTAGTTGCTTGCTTGTTTCCACTCTACTTTATTGTAACACAAAAACAAACTGGACGTTCAGAAGGTAATGTCTACTTCAATACGTAGGAAAATTATTAAATGTTAATTATAACACAACTGAAGGACGCTTTTCATGATTATTCATGCACACGATTTTACATGAGCACCATCATTATCTCTTCAGCGTTTGAATCTGTGAGTAGAATTGGGACGCGTTTTGCAGCATTTCTGGGGTTATTTTTGTAACTTGAATTCAAGTATGTAGGTCCTGCGCAGCTGTAACCCTCGTGTGATAAATGGGTTATCTGATAAAACTGCATCAAAAGAAATTCAAAGACGTTCGATTTGGAGATCAAGCCGTTCAGGGCCTGTTACCTACACGTCCGATTCACGATGTAACAGACTGATACAACCTCTCCTAGATTCTCAGATAAAATCATGTAGTTGAAAAATTGCTAACATATAGTTCCCTTGTTTCATATTATCGAAGTGAGACTCTTCTCCTTTTCCAATAAAATAATAACCGAATTCAAGAACACCCGATATGTAACAATAAAAATGTATTTCTTGTGATTAATATAAGGGAAAGCACTGTAATAAGAGACAGCGCTATTAAAAGACAATGCTTGTATACTAAAAACTGTGAAGTGCCGAAGAAGTAAGTTAAGTGGAATAAAAGGTTTGTTCCAACAGGCTTGCTGACTGTGCGACGCACTACCAGGAGTGTGCGCAGTATCAATATCGCGTTTCAACACAGTCTCTGATAGTTCACCGGACGGTTTAGTCGGCTGTTCCATCATTACAAAATTAATACGGGAACTAGTCATTGTACGGTCAAAACAATTTTCGGATGAGAGCATTTGGATTTTCAAACGCATGCGCTGTTCATAACTGGTTCATAACTAACGTGAGCTCAGGTAGCTATACATCGCTCTCCCAACCCCACTTAGTGCTAGATTCTCAAGGTGTTTACCCTAGCGATGCGTACATTTGTATGAACCCAATAGAACCAAATGTCATTTACAGTTAGGCCAGTCATAAAAGCGTTCAAACAACGGCTAATACTGGGCAATACATTTACTAATACATAGTTCACGCATGCGAATAAAACAGTTCATGCCTTCATGCAAGGATCGGTTTTAAACTGCTAGTTGGCACAAACCTAAAGTATTTAGTTTGTTTTTAGTGCGGGCACAATATAAATGTAAGAAATCAGCTTTTATTTTTTTGATAAATACGATTTAAATAAACAGCCTGCAAACATGGTATCCTATCACCACGTAATGTTAAATAGTAGTGTCATTTTTTGTTTTAATGGCGAGACCGTATTTTTAAATCAGACATTTTGAAGTTACGTGCTAATGAAAGAAAATTCGTTTCAACTAGTTTGAAATGTTCTCTGTTATTTTAGTGTCTCTTATAAAAGAACTTTTTTTTAAATTATGTGGTAGTAAGAGACAGGTATCGTGGTAATAAGAGATTTGCATTTATCGAATAAAAACTTCATTTCAGTGTTACAATGCCGGGGTAAAAAAATTGCCAAAAGCGATACGTTTATGATTCTAAGGCTATGGATATGGAATTAGCAATAGATGCTGTTAAAAATAAAGGTTATTCTTTGGGGGCAGCGGCGAAGAAGTATAATGTACTTAAATCAACATTGGGAAAGCATTACAAAAAAAAACTGTTATTGGAGGTGGAAGAAAACCTGAATTATCCGAGGATGACGAAAACATGCTTGCTTAATTTCTAAAACAATGTGGGACTTTTGGATATGGTTTTACGAAGCTTGAGACACTTAAATTTGTGACGCAATTTGTAAATGATACAAAAATGAAAACAGATGGAATCAAAAGTGTCGTGGGAGACATATGGTTTAACAATTTTCTTAAGAGACATTTTGAATTGACTATTAGAAAAGGTGAAATATTGGGACAACAGAGAGTGAGAGGTGCTGATTCGTGTAGGTTCAATAATGAACTGGTATGACAATTGAAAAAAGTTTTAAAGCAAGAGAAGATTACTTTAAAGAATGGTGGACTAATATTTAACTCAAGTCCATTCGTTATTAAAAGCGAAGTATAAATCACTAAAACAATAATTTTAAAGAAGAATATAAGACTGTTTTTAATTATTTTTTTTGTTAATCTGGAGTTATCTTTGTTTTTATGTATATTTTTTTTTAAATAAAACTATACAGTGTGTGTATAAATTGGCGGTAGCGTTACACGTGGCGATGTTCTTCGTAAAATCCAAGTCGAAAATCTTAATCCGAAAATGTTGTACCATGCTTACTGTGTCTGCAAGAGGTCCTCAAAGTTTTGGCATTTAGTCCTTTAAAAAGCGTTATTATTTAATATATTTTAATGAAAAAGCTGCGATTTGGAATAAAAATAAATTTTGAATAATATTTTTTCCTACATATTGAGTTTTTCCTTTGAAAAATTGGTGTTGAAAATATGTTAATAACTGATTTGAATGAAAATAATACACATGGCAACATTGTCATTAGCTGTCATCTCTGTTTTTCTCGTAATTATTTTGTGTTCGACGATACCTAAAAGTTTGCAGCTATGTTTACGAACTGAAGGCTTTCAGTTCGAACAAATATTATAAATACCTTAGTAAAAATTGCTGATAAAAAAATGTCCAAACGCAAATCAATGGATGCAATGTTAGCAAATTTTTGTTTCTTTTAATGGTTCCTGAGGTCATAGGAAGCAAGGTTCAACATTTTTGTATTAAGATTTTCGACTTGGAATTTTACGAAGAACATCGTCACGTGTAGCGCTTCCGCCAATTTATACACACCCTGTATATTAATTTTATCTGCAAATTTTTGTTTGAATTTTTGAATAGGTTTTTTTGATCACAACTCTGGCCGCACATAATTTTTTTGTTTTTAAATTTGTATAAATAAAAATTTTCAGTCTAATTTACAATGTTATAATCTAGCTTTTATTACATAAAGAATTAAATTCTAGAAAATCCTTTTGATATACAAAGCTGAAATATTCATATAATGATACCTTTTAGTTTTTTTAGTTTAGTAGAAGTACATACTGTCCAAATTTTAGGTACGTACCTCCAATTCCTGTAAATTACCCTGTCACGTCTCTTATTACATAGATTGTCCCTTATTACAGTGCTTTCCCCTACTACATATTTCGCACTATTTTACACTTCCGTAAATGCTTATTTAAAATTACAGATACGCATGTTTTTAATAAATTAAAGCTCGATTTTATAAGGCTACTCACATCGCATGGTAAACTTAAGAAGTGTGGCATTAATGTTTCTGCTAATATAGAGGTTACCTATTACCTTCAAAATACGACTCGAAGCGCTTTATGAAACCAAACCTTAAATCACTTAAATTATTTTTAACTTAAGTATGTTATGTGTACGACTAATTTACTTTAGCGGCAATTTGCTCTATTAAAGAATATAAATGCAATATAAAGTAACATCCTAATTAAATAACTCAATATAAATTTGTACGTTGACTTTGTAAAAAAATTAGAGAGTTATCGATAAAAACAGGTATATTTTTAGAATACGCTAACAAATTTTAAGTACCATAAATAAAGTTAAAATAGCACACAGACAACTTCAAAACAACGATAATATTATATGTAAGCACAAATAAGTGTTTTTGTCAATAAGATAATATGTGGTGGAAATATCTTGGACAGATTATATGAACTACATTAACTATAAAAACTTTAATTATTAACACGTCTTCAATAGCGTTTATTTTCACCTTACAAACAAGCACTAAAGCTATTATTTACAATAAAGTTTAAAATAGCATTAGTATGTTAACAATGTTTCCATACACACGTGTATTTGGAGTGTAAACTTCGTTCAAAACGAAACTGAAACATGACCTACAAACCAGGGCTGTGGAGTCGGAGTCGGAGTCGGAGTCGGAGTCGGAGTCGGAGTCGGAGTCGGAGTTTAGGAGAAATTTCTGGTCAATGGAGTCGGAGTCGGAGTCGGAAAAAATGTACCGACTCCGACTCCGACTCCGACTCCGACTCCGAGTACAACAAAAAATTGCGAGATGGTCCTTTGCCGCAAAGTTTAAACTCAATTTTTAAATAATTTTTTTATGTTTGTTTTTTTTTTGCTATATTACACACCATAAAATGTCTTAGTATTTAATTTGGTCGGAGTCGGAGTCGGAGTCGGTCCACTAAAATTATCAGGAGTCGAAGTCGGAGTCGGAGTCGACCTTTTTTTTCCCGACTCCGCAGCCCTGCTACAAACCAACAAATACTTCCCAATATATCATAAATATTGCGTACGAAATTTGTCAATACACTGGCGCTATTTTTACGACTGGATTGACAATATTTTGTAATAATCCATAATCATTTAAAAACGGTTAAAGTGGTTTTTTCTCCTCACTGCTAAATATTGTCATAGCGTAGCTGTATGTAAAGCGTAGCAATACGCATAAATTATTGCTATTTTATTGCACAATTAAATGAAGACCGCACACTAAGTAGTAGTAGAGACATAATGGTGTATCCTAGACTAGACACCCAGTCGTCAGTTATCAGTTTTATGGACAAACACGTCCAAGCACGTACCAGTGCCATCAATGTGTGTATCAGAATAACAATTAGCTAATTAAGTAAAAAAATGTACACAAAATAAATATGCTATATCGTATGGCTATTAAGATCCTAATTATAGCCACGTGCCATCTGATATTTTCGTATGTGATTGTACTTAATTGTTCATAATGGAACTTAAAACGAACTGAAACACATAGGTGTTCTTGACAAAGTTGTATTTGGAAATACAAAACAATTGAACAAGAATATGAAAAAGAAATAACCGAAGATGAGTTGGATAGAGCGATACATAAAATGAAAATTGGAAAAGCAACAGGTCGTGATGGCGTTTTACCTGAAATGATTAAGTACATGGGAGTAGATGGAAAGAAAATGCTGCTAAGAATAGTAAATAAAGCAGGGCAGGAAAAAGATATTCCAAAGGACTTGGAGGTATCTGTTATATTACCAATATTCAAGACTGGCGATAGTAAAAAATGCGAAAACTATAGAGGCATATCTATACTTAGTGTAGTAGAAAAATTGTATGAAAGAATTTTGGAGGAGAGATTAAGGATGCATTTCGAAAGAAATTTGGAAAAGGCGCAATGTGGCTTTAGACCGGGTAGAAGCACGCAGGATCTAATTTTTACAGTTAAGTGAAAACACAATAGAACATACAAAGATGGTGTACTAGTGCTTTATCGATCTTTCTAAAGCCTTCGATAGAGTGCCAATGGAAAACATCTGAAAGATATTGAAACAAAGTAGAGTGGGAGAAGGATTATTAAACGCCATCAAGAGTTTATATAAGAGTAGTAGAAATTATGTGCCAACCCATAACAGCAGGAATTTATAACAACCGTGGGAGTAAGACAAGGAGGCACATTAAGTCCACTGCTCCTTATAATTCTTATGGATAAAATAATTAAAGAATGTAAGGAAAACACAAAGAAAGCCTACTGGGGTTGAAATAAAGTAAAACCAATATCCTTAACAGAATTAGCCTTTGCAGATGATGTGGTGCTATTAGCTAAAAGCAATTCAATCTAGACGTGTGGGCAGATACATTAAGTAGATATAATATGAATATTAATGTAACAAAGACAAAGGTTATGGTTATTGCACTGCAATAATTGTTTTCATTATTAATATTGGAGCGCTTATCAAATTCTGAAAGTCATTTTTATAGAGTTATGAGACAGAGAAAAAAGACTAGTGCTGGATTCTGATGCAGGTGAGCAAGACGTTATTTTCCGGAAGTCATTTACAGAGCGTACTGTCAAAAGAAGCGGGCCAGTGTTTTCTGGAAGTCATTTTAAAAGATGAGAAGCCAGCGACGGCTTCTAGAATCTTCGAGGTGAGCTTATTTAATACTAACTGGTTATCGCTTGATCAATGAAAAAGCAATAGTAACGAGCAAGAGTAAATATATGTGTAATAAAACAGTAAAATTTTATTTAAAATACAATTGAATGACAGCGTAAACAAGTAACTTAACAGGACTGTAAATAAATAATAAGTTAAAGAAAAATAAATACAGTTAGTTTTCTAATCAACATGATATTTAAAAAAACGCTGTAATGCAATCACGATGTTATTACCTAACATTACCAGAATACTCAATATTTAATAATAACTACCTACTCTTTCAATTAAATGATTCTGTTAGTTAATAGTCACTTAATACAAACTGAGTTTCATGCATCTGTATCACCTAACGTGACATTTGCATGTTTAAGTGTACTTTCTAATTCCAAATATAATAATTAAAGCTTTATTAGCAATAATCGAAGCACGCACTAATTACAATCAAGTTCGAGATTAACTTCGTAAACAAGAAACTGTCATTTCACGATGGACCTAACAATCACGCCATCTTTGAATTGATGTTTAATTAACCAGTAAATTTTAATTGTCAAAATAATCCTTTCATGCAGTACAATGATAAAAGCTTTTAATTAACATGCAAATTATTCTTGTTAAAATAAACATTTTGCAATTAAATTAACTGTATACGTGAAGCACAAACTGATTTACGTTAAATTGTCAAAATAGTTTGAACTTGTTAAAATATTTTAAAATCATTTGAAAGTAAATGTTTGACTGATTTACGTTTAATGTAGTTATATAAATTTTATATTTTTATTTAAGTTTATTACCCAAGCACTTTTACTATCTCTAGCTCCTTTTTTTCTCTAAAGATGCGGCGAAAAGTGAAACATTTAAGCATTGAAATTGAAACAATATAATTATTTTTTAATTAAAATCATAAACTTGAAGTTAGTATTATTGTTTTTAAACGATATCCCTCAACTCCTAATGGATCAGCCACTTTTTGTTAAACAATATAATCTATCTAGGGCCTTAAAGTAAAAGTTTTTAAGCCGGCGTAACCTTATTTCATTTCAGACTTATTAATCGATATTATAACCTATGATAGTTTAAAACAGTTGTGCGCAACCCGTAGGTCGCGACCCCTTCCTTAGGGGGTCGCGTAAAAATTTTTGGAAGTTTTATAAGAAATTCTCGTGTTGGATAATGATAAATTTTCATTTAAAAGAAATTGATTTTTAAAAATAGATTTAAATCACATGAAAGTAAATCATATTAAAAAATTGCACCACTCATCATTGTGCTTCTGGCGATGATTGTCCCACGCTACGTGTCTTTGATCTAAAGGATGAAGCAAGCATACACTTGCACCTTTATTTGTAGACGAAATATGGATTGGAACATTAAGTTACTTGGTCGATGTCAGTAAATCCCAATGACTTAAATTTGCGCTTACAAGGCCAGGAAACAAATGTTTTAACATTGGCGAGTAGAAGCTTTCAAAAATAAAATGTTGCTTTAAAAAGTATAACTGAGGGGGTATCTGTTATACTACTGATATTCAAGACTGGCGATAGTAAAAAATGCAAAAACTATTGAGGAATATATCTAAGTAGTGTAGTAGAAATATTAAAAGAAAGAATTTTGGAGGAGAGATTAAGAAAATATTTCGAAATAAATTTGGAAGAGGCGCAATGTGGCTTTAAACTGGTTAGAAGCTTGCAGGATCTAATTTTTACGTTAAGACAAAATTGAAAAAACAACGGAACATTCAAAGATTGTGTACTAGTGCTTTATCGATCTTTCTAAAGCCTTCGATAGGGTGCCAAGGGAAGAGATCTGGAAGACGTATGGGCAGATACATTAAGTAGATATAATATGAATATTAATATAAAAAAGACAAAGATTATGGTTATAGCGAAAACTCATGAACCAGTTACAATTATGCTAGACCAAAAAGAGATAGAGCAGGTAGCAAATTTTAAATATTTAGGGACAATAACTGCAGAAAATGGTAAATTGGAGGAAGATCTGAATAACAGGATAGTGGCAGCGACGAAATTTTACTACGCCACTAATAAATGTTTGATAAGTAAGAAGTAGATATCAAAAGAAACGAAGACGCGAGTTTTCAATGCAGTGTACGTACCCATTCTCACGTACAGTTGATAAACTTGGACACTAACACAAAAACAAAGAATACAGGCACAGGAAACGAGATTTCTGAGAAGAATAGAGGAATGTTGACTGATCGATAAAATCAGTAACGAAAAAATTCAAAATAATCTAGGAGTAACAGTGATATTAAGAAAAAGATGCAGACGAATCAATTAAGATGGCTTGGACACGCATGCCAGAAAGTAGATACGCGAAAATAGGATGGAAAATGCAGATGGAGGGAAAAGGAAGAAGTAGAGGAAGACCAAGAATAAAATGAGAAAAAGAAGTGAGGCAGAGACTAGAAGAGAAAGGAGTCAGCTGGAGAGATGTGTCACAATTAGCTAACGATAGGCAGAAGTGGAGAAACATAACACAGAAATAGAAAAGCATACCTCGACACCGAAAGGTACAAGAGGAACCGATTAAGAAGAAGAAGAAGAAGTATAACTGAATAAAAATAAAAATGTTTCCATGCATTTCTGATTGACCAAGAACAATCGTTATATTATTACTTATTAACAGAAATGTTAAAAACAAATAATGGGTTAGGTCAATTTTCCAATCTGAGGTAGGGGGTCGCAAGAGTAAATAGCTTGCGCACCAATGAAAGAAATTATCTCACACCGTAACTTGACTCGTCAAAATATATAATCCAAAATATAATGATAATTATGTCAAGGCACAACGCAACATCGGTGTTAAAATACACGTTAATCCCTAAAACTAGGCAATATTAGCATATGCTGCAATTTTGCCTAGTTCTAGGGTTAACATGGTTTAATCCCGTGGTTAATCTCAGGTTCAACTTGTATGCAATCGGGCCTAAATATTCGGTTAAATAGTTGTAAACTACATTTTGTGTGCACATAGTTATTTTGTTTTCATCACAGTAGATATTGTGTTAACCGATACATCGCAGAGTGATATTTTGATTCGCATTCGAACTGAAAACACAAGTATTCGCTTGTATTTGGAGTGTAAACATTCACCAAAGCTCGCATTATAACGAACTGCGTTGGCAGTGTTACCAGCCTTTGGGAACGACGTTTAGAGTACAAAATGTATAAGATAAATAAACTTTGGTATAATTTTAGTATCCAAAATTGTTGTTGCAAAATTAGCCATCCATGAAAATTGCCTCCTTTAAACAGTTGTGTTGTCTGTCTACCCTTTTTGCCTTTCGATATGTCCACTGGAAAAATTATGCAACTTTACAAAGCACACCAACAGATTTTCCAATTTTTGACAAGTTCTAATCTTTAATAAATTACACATATTTTATATGATCATCGCGTAAATTTTAAACGATATTGTCAAAAACTTTACAGTAAAAGTCAAAATGTTATTAACTTAAATAGATTAATTTAAAAAAAAAGTATAAATTAATCGATAAAAATAAGAAAAATCTGCGAGTATTTTTGTGATTTAAATAAAAAGCCAACATTTAAATACATATAGGTGTTTGGTGAAAAATACGAATGGGAGGTGATTCCTTATCGAAAATTAAGAGGGGTCTTTTAATAACATATTTCCCTTAGACGTCTCCTTTCGGAGTTACACCCCCCTAAAGAGAAGCGGTAAAATTAAAGGTTTTTATTTTATTTCTTAAATTTGGATAAATATAGGAGAATGATATTTGACAGATGTTTTGTACTTATTGAAAGGTTTCCCATAGTAATATTTTCAATCACCACCTTCACAGGGAGCTGAAAAGTCTGACCCCTGTTGGTTTTTTTATCAGAACTTTTTGGTGGGTTGAAATTTTCCAATTTAAAAATTAGATTTGTAAAGCTTGCTTTATTTAGAATTTTTCGTTATTGTTTAACTTTTTAAGTTAAAGAATAAAAAAAGTTTCTAAACAATCTTTCAAAAAAAAAATTTAATTGCAAAATTTTAACCCACCAGTAAGTTCTGATAAAAAAACCAACTGTGGTCGCACTTTTCAGCCCCCTGTGAAAATATTACTAGGGGAAACCTTTTAATAAGTATAAAACATCTACCAAATATCATTCTCCTGCATTCATTTAAATTTGAGAAATAAAATAAAAACCTAATTTTACAGCTCCCCTTTAGGAGGGTGTAACTCCGAAAGGAGATGTCTAAGGAAAAATTTTATATGAAAGACCCCCCCTTAATTTTCGATAAGGAATCATCTCCCGAATTTTTCTGCATTTTTTACGAAACACCCTGTATAATAATGTCGACACAATTATTTTTTTTAATATTTTATATTCTTATTTTAAATCATTATTAGTTAAAACTTTATAGATACAAGACATATTTACACTTTTATGAAAACTGGTAAGATGAAGAAACAAAATCCTGGTCTGAAATACGAATACATTTATAAATATGTGAATTAAAGGAATTATAATAAAAATTCAATCGTGCAATATCCACTTCCCATACCAAACAGGCTGTAGAACTAAACTTGTGTTAAGGACATTGTTGTTCCTATTTTAGTAAACATAAGCCTGCTAGTATCTAAAAAAAACTGCTAAATTACTAATTTGTCCTGTGTTCGCGTTTTCACAAAGGAGCATAAGCATAAATTCAAAAAACTTTATGCAAAGCGGCTTTCTTTAAAAACTTCAAAACAAAATTGCAAAAGAGAAAAAACGCTGCTTTGACTCGCTTTACTAATGAACACAGAAAACAAGAATTTCAGCCAACTACCACTGACATTCCACAATGTACTGAAAAATAAAATTAGCATTGAGTTTCTCAAGGGAAAATTTATGACCAAAAGTATTTCAATATACCGGGTATAACTGAATAATTCTGGTAGACCCCAAATATTTCTTATATTAGAAATAGAGATGTGTTTTCCGAAAATAAACAGAAATGCCAAGTTATTGGTTCTGCTGAATTCGTCTATTAAAATGACTGCATCAGTCACTATCGTTCCATTTAAAAAACCTGACTTAATAAAAGCCGATTAAAGTAACCAAAAACCAATTTAAACTCACCAAAAACAATCAGACACGAGACAACAAAATTCAGTTTGTCTAGCTTACGACACACTTAATAAAACATATAATTTTTGTCAAAAAATTATTTGAAGTTATAAAAGTAACCAAAATTAATTAAATTAAAAATTGGATTCAGTTTCCAAAAATTATAAATATACAGAGTCTTCCATTTCAAATAACAAAATTTAGGTGACTTCCACTTACACAGAAAAGGAAATTTTTACTAAATATTCCACCGTTTTATACAGGGTGCCCATTTTTTCTAACCTGTTGTATGGGTAACTCCGTTAATATTAGAGATACAGAAACGTTTAAATTAGCAAATTTGTGCAGAATTTAAAGAAAAATCTGATGCCATTTTCAAATTTGACCTACGTCATCAACTTTTTGAAATATTTTGAAAAAACTGAAAAAGGTCGATTTTTTCAAACTTGAATAATTCCGTAACCATATGAGCTAGAACAAAAATAAAAATTGGCTTTTATAGATGTTTTTACGTAGATTTCAAATATGTTAACGAAATTTTCATAGCACTCTCGATTTCCGAGTTATAGCACAAACTTGCATTTTTTAAATGGAAGTCATAGTTGGCTGTGGTCTTATTAAAAAGGTTATTTTTTTCTCGTTTCAATGATATAAGGTTGTTATGCTTTACTGTTGTAGTTTTTCTTTAAATAAGCAAAAATCATTTTACATGTTCACAGCCTACTAATAGATGGAGTTATCCGTGTTGATGGTCTTTTTTTTTTTTTCGATGTGACATATAAGAGTTGTCTCTTATCGTTAGTGTAGCAGTTATTAGCCAGTTACAAATTTTAAAAACAAAACCTCATAGTTTGT